>JAANDH010000754.1:0-16991 GCA_011799765.1 Nymphaea thermarum
TTTCCAACAGCTCTTAATAGAGCTGTTGGAACTGCCAACGGCTAGTTTGGCAGAAATAATAAAAAAATAAAAAAATAAAGAGAAAAGAAAGAAATAAACTAAATCCTAAACTAATTCCTAACTAATCCTAAATTAACTCTTAACTAAGATAATACCTAATTAAGAGATAACAACAATAAAAAATCATATTTCTTAACACTTCAATGACAACACTCACTCTTGTGGAGCTCCAATGATGGTCAATGGTCCTCAAGGTATGCATATCACTCAAGGTACGGTATGCACCAGCTCCATAATCTAATTACCAGTATTGACTGGTGATAATCATATAGTATCTGTTAACACAATCCTGGTGATGCTCCAAATACAGTTCTCCAACTGTGCAGTGTGCATTCTACTCATTGTCAACTGAGGAACACGATCCTTCTTTCCCAATAACGGCATAATTAAGGTATCAAGAAATGTCCATACAATAGGCTCCAGTACAAACATAATATGAAACTGTAAATGTACATTTCTTTCTTAAGCTGAGGGAATAAATGAAGATGGTGCTAGTGTCCAGCTACCACAACAAAGCCCAAAACAGGCCAGCTAAAGCTCTCCTTATGGCTCCTGATTCCTAAATATATGAAATTATGATATAAGTGCTTCTTACCATATGGGAAAAAATGTTTCAAGTGTCTAGTTTCTGGCTTCATAACTGAGAAAACTGCACCTAAAAAAAAGTTGAGCAGATATAGAATCTACTAGCGGCCATGATTTATTCCCATCATCAGATAATCAGAACCATAGCTTGTTGTTTGTTATTCTTTGCAGTTACTTGAGGACCATTTTCTCATGTGCTTCTCACTTAATGGAGAGAAACCTTTCACCCAGGACATATCAACTTTCAAAGAAATAATGAAGCAAATGTATAAGAAAATTAATTACTTAAGAGCTTTTTACCATATCATTCTTATGTTTAAATTCCAAATTTGACTTTCAGGGGATGCTAAGACAAATTTCAGAGTTTGTTGCCCAGGATAGAAGCAAGTGAATCTGAACTTTCTCCAGATACACCTTTTACAATTCCATTTTGAGACTTGAGAGATCTCTATGGGCTTCATCCACCAGTTGCCACATAATTTTACATCAAAGTTGTAAGAATTCCTACTAGGACAAGTTTGGGACAGTTGGTCACACACAAAATCGTAAGTTTATACTCCGCAGGTTTGTCCACCTATGAACTTCACAAAAAACCTATGGAGCACATCTACATGCACTTTGTAGACATCATTGAGATCCTATGAAAGTTCAAAAAAAGAAGTCGTACTGATTCATTAGGAGGACTTGTACATCCCTTTCCTTCAACTGTCCATCCTTTTCCTTCAACTGAACCTGATCTTAGGGCTAAAAGGGCCTACTAATCATCAAACAAGCGATCACCATTTTGGTCCTTCTACATTTTCCATATGTAAATGTAATTCCTAGCAGGAATTGCCTATTGACACATTCCACAGCCAAATTGCTCTTTTCATCCCCCTTTTCATTGTGGGTTGCTTCTAAAAGTTTCATTTGATAATTGAGAACCTATGGAGCACATCTACATGCACTTTGTAGACATCATTGAGATCCTATGAATGTTCAAAAAAAGAAGTTGTATAGATTCATTAGGAGGACTTGTACATCCCTTTCCTTCAACTGTCCATCCTTTTCCTTCAACTGAACCTGATCTTAGGGCTAAAAGGGCCTATTAATCATCAAACAAGCGATCACCATTTTGGTCCTTCTACATTTTCCATATATAAATGTAATTCCTAGCAGGAATTGCCTATTGACACATTCCACAGCCAAATTGCCCTTTTCATCCCTTTTCATTGTGGGTTGCTTCTAAAAGTTTCTGTGGCGCTTAACAACCATAGAACCACATGGTCCACATCCCTTGTGTTCTTATGCATACTTCTATAGCGTCACTCCAGATATGCTTTCAGAAACCCACATGAATAATGAATTTTCAAACACCCCCATAAAAATTATTGCAAGATTAGTTCTATCATTTTGTCAACCACCCAACAAGTTAAGATCATGCATCTATAGGCATCGATGGTGAAATAACCACACCTACATGTAAAATAAAAAATTTAAGAAAGGATAGAGTACTACATAAGAAAGGATAAGGCACCATAGCACTTGTGCACGGCGGCAACATGGATGCATCTTAGCTATAACACCACTAATTTACAATATGTAGAAAACAAGAGATCCCACTAGATGGTGGGTGGGGACACATGCTCTTTGTAGACCAAGGACATTTTTTAGAAATGGCAATACTTGCTGTATTTCTAGGACGATACTTTCAAAAACGGTAGCTGCCATGGGTCTAGCTTTACAAATGTCAAAATTTTATATGTGACAATTGGGGCATTATATTACTCGTGAAGATGGGGGTAGGGATGTACAGCGAGCGAGAAGAGAATGACGAGAAAATGCACACACAAGTTTTGTCGTTCTTGAATTGGATGCAGCAAAAACTAATACAACACCAAAAATTTGGGACAAGTGAAGAGTAAACTAAAAAAAGTAAAATAAAGGCCTGACATTCAACAGATATATAGAGGGGCACGCTACGTTCCAAAAAAATCATAAAGCAGACTGGAACGAAAAACATGTCATCATGACACCAAGTACAGCGTCAGCAAGGATGGAAAAAGATGAAAAACTATTGTGACCTAGAAACAACCCCTATAAGCTCGTAAACAAGCCACAAACAGTACAGAAGCAACGAGAGGAGAGCTCAAGCCTCTGGAAAGCAACTCAAAAGAACAAAAACCACCACCAATAAACTGAAAGAAAAACAATCAATTTAAACTGCTCAAGTGAGAAAGGCATATGCTTTTATCAACAAAATTGAGAAAGGGAAATGATTGGACCCAGCTACCCAAATGAGGAGAAGTTACACTCTCCTACCTTCGTCGCCCCCTTGATCATCAACCATCCATCTGAAACAGCATAGTTCGAAGAAGAGCAGCTCCTTGGCATCAGCTTCATCAAGCATGGCTGCCATGCTTCATACCAAATAAGAGATCCTGATTGAACCAGTAAAGACCTGACAACCCGAGGATGCAAAGGTCCAGAAGTAAATCGCATCGAGAAGATGATGGGTTAAGTTGAAAATCCAAAAATGGCGACGAATACCTGCAAGGATGTAACAAATCAGCTGAAGAGAAGTGATAGAGAATGGAGGGTAGGATGGATGAAGGGTGAACAAGGCGGCTTCAGCCACGCAGACGAATCCAATGCATTACTACTTGCTCATTTCGATCACAAACAGAGAAACAGGGAGGCCGAGCAATTCGTCTCGTTTCCTGACACAGGCGAGGTGGACAAGGATGGTTCGAATCAGGAAATGCTTATTATTGAAACTCGGATCCGAATTGAATCCAGTACAGCTATAAGGCCATGTTTGATGGCCTGGATTTCTTTGAGGGGGAACTTTTCAGGAGAAAAAATCCACGGTAAACTGACATGAAGGTAAATTTTTCTTTTTCCTGTTTCAGGCCATGTTTGATGGCCTGGAATTTTTTTTCAGGGTAAAAAATCCTTAGTTTGATAAACAGGAAAATTTTTTCATGGAAAAAATTATTGACCGTTACACTAGCATTATTAATGCATTATTAATGGGGCATCCACATAACATGGTTAGCATAATAACCACTGCAAGATGGACCCATGTCTTTTTATTTTCTAATTTTCCTAAGTAGATAGGACCCTAGAGAAAGAAAGAAACTAACTACATCTGAAACAGACATTTCAAGGAACATTCGTCCATACAGATTTCAGATTGAGGAGAGATCAGTCTGTTATGTTGGGAGCAACTTTAGCAAGGATAAACCAGTTCTGAATTACAAGTTCATCAGAATTACATATTCACTCATGAAATGCTACATTCAATGTGGATCAGAATTACATGTTCGCTCATGATATGTGTAACTACAAACACCAGTCACCAGAATATGCCAAGATTTTTCCTAGCCAGTAAAAAAAACAACTACCAACAGCATGAAAAGAGGGAAAATAACAAAAACATAGAAGGTTTGCTCTCTAATTTCAACTATTAAAAGACAGCAAAGCAATAGTTCCTAATACCCTAACCCCAACCCCAACCCTAACTTTTCGGATTCCACCACCATGAACAACATGAAGAAATGTGAGAAAAATTCACTCGGAAATGAATCCTTCACTCAAACGAAAGGCCTCAAATTGCTCCCCATTTCTCACCGTTGCAAAAAAGATGGGATTAGGAAAAGGAAGAACGCAGAATAGGGAGAGAGATGTTGGGGTACCTCAACAACTTCTAAATCAACCACGGCGACGGACAGATGGAGGCAGAGCCGCAGTGGTGGTGGAGAGCACGGCGACGAAGAAGAACTTCTAACCACGGGGAAGGATGGAGGCAACGTTCAGCTGTGGTGGTGCAGAAGGGGATATCAATGCCGGGGCTCGAGGACTCGATTAGGGCATCTTTGATACGCCCAGATTACACTCATGAAGATGAGGATAATCGTGTTAACAATAAAAATCATGCTTTGACGCCCACCACACAAATGGAGCTTTATGGGGAACGCAGAACCGCCCCTTCTCTTGTTCAATCAGCAGCGGGGCAGGTTGGGGCAAGATGGACGGAGATAGAGAGAGACAAGGAGCAAGAGGGAATTGGAGGTAGAGAGAAAGAGAGCGAAAGAGGGTCCACATCCCATACTTGAACAAGAGAGTGAAGGAGATGCTGCCGTGAGCTGAACCAAACTCGGTCGATCAGAGGAGGAAGAGGCGGTGGCGACAGTGAAGAGAAAGGACGCGAAGAATGAAGGCAACGGGCAAAAAAAAAAAAAAAAAAATCGTTGGAAAAAAGTCGGACGCCGAGAGGGGAAATTTACCCCGATCGAGCATTTTTTTGAAAATGAAAAAAATCACTCGATCTACAGTGTTTTTCTTGGCATCAAACGTGGCCTAAATGACACATTAACCGTACCAGACCCCTCCTATTTTCACCCCTTCCCGCAGCCATCAACCCTACTTTCTGTATGAATAGCGATGTCAATGAGACATACATCTGATTAGTGACCCAAACTCGAATTCATTTAATCAAATCTGGTAAATCCGGTTAAGGCAAATAACATCAATTTCTAGACGCAGTTCTGCAATCGGAGCTTATCTAAGTCCGAGGCTGGATTACATGTAACTACGGGAATTCAATTATGCTAATCGGATTTGAATCCGGTTTTGGAAAATATAGTTAATGAAGTCAGTCCATTAGATGAGATCAAATTAAGTTGAACCCCTTAAACTTTGGATCCCACAGCAAAAAGAGAGAGATCCAAGAGGTAGAAGAGAGAGAGAGAGAGAGCGAGAGAGAGAGAGAAAAAAAAGAGAAGGTTGTATAGGTACACATTTTCTTTGCTCTTGTGATAAGAAACACAGTCTTGGTTTTCATATTAGAGTTAGAAACACTATAAAAAGGAGGATATATATATATATATATATATATATATATATATATATATATATATATATATATAATGGAAGAGGAGGAAGAGAAGGATGTATACATACAATTTTCGTTGCTATTTTGATAATAATTACGGTCTTGGTCTTCATATTAGAGCTGGCCACATTATGAAAAGAATATATATATATATATATATATATATATATATATATATATATATATAGAGAGAGAGAGAGAGAGAGAGAGAGAGAGAGAGAGGGGGGGGGAGAGCGAAGATGAGGAGAGAGAAAAAGAAAAGGTCGACTACATACGAATTTTCTTTGCTCCTGTGATAGGAAATACCGTCTGGTTGGGGGTTTTTCTGCCTGGATTTGGATGGGCAAATCCTTTGGCCTCTCAAAATACAACGGCCCATACAATTCATTTTGTAGTGTGTTTAATCACGCCCACAAGATACAATGGATCGAGCTGCCTTGATTGAACGAAGCACGAAGCCCAAGATCGCTGAAGGATTTCAGCTTTTATATATATATATATATATATATATATATATATATATATATATATATATATATATATATATATATATATATATATATATATATATATATATATATATATGAGGCCAACCAATCAAATCTCCATTCAATCACAGCTGCCTGCTGCATTTTATAATAGGGTAGTGTGCTGTGAGACGCCGAAAGATTTCTCCAATCAAGCTTGATGGAGAAATCTATGAATTATATAATATATATATATATATATATATATATATATATATATATATTTATATATATGGTAAATGTTAAGCCAAATAGGTAAGAGACAAAAAACAAAGACATTAATTATTAAGGTATTCTCTTTATAATATGACTTTACATCTATGATCTCAAGAATGCCTTGATGAAGAACATATACTAAGTTAGTTATTTTTTAACTTTCATAATGTTTTTTTAATAATAAAAAATGAACTCTGCTTATAACATAAAATTTTGATAGTATAAAAAATATTTTTTTTACCAAAATAACTTGATAAAATGTGAATTACATTGATTTAGTATTTGTGAATGTGTTAGGATGTTCCAATTGTGTTTACAATATTTTTTTAATAGAAAATTAAGAGGTCTGGTTTTTATCTAAATGGTGTCTGCTACTTACAAATTACTCAGAGAGAGAAACTGGTGTATATATATATAAGCTTCGTTTATTTTTTCCTTCACTGTAGTCTAATCACCACCCATAATCTAAAGCAATTTCAATTCAAGAAGCACCACACAATCGATACCCCTTCCATCATCAAATTCATTGCTCAAGTAATATACCAATCGTAAGTGTAAAATCACGCTTCAAAATCGAGAGCCCTAAAAAATGATGACAGCCATGCATGAAACATGACAGCAGCAACTCGCTTGGCCTAGCAAATCCACTTACAATATTTTGGCTATGTTAAGGGAGACCAGGTTCCAAGTTTGATTTGCCTGAAGCGCTTTGATTTCGTGTTTCAATGCGTGAAGTCACTTAGATTAGTTGGTTACTCATATTGGTACGCAGAGGTCGTTTTATTTGCATAGACTTTTGATGCTGTCCTATCCGGGGTTTGGCTCATACTTCACATGTGTTTATTCCGTCCGCTGTTTGGCAATGACATGATATGGAAGGGGGATACAAGACATGAGAGCTATACTGGTGAAAAAAATCTATATCCTTCTTAAACCCTAGCATTAGTTTGATGGTTTCCTATATTGATATTGTCTACAATTTATTACCACCGAGGCAATCGCCAAGCATGGACCAAATGCTGCTTATTAACAAAACTAACCTAATAATACAAGTGCAATAAACCAAAAGGTTCATTAATGCGAGAAAATAACATTGTCATGACTAGAATCTGTGAAATATTATTACAAAAGGTTTGGTTGTTTCCAAGGATGATTGGAGTTGAAAATAAACAGTTAACATCTATGGAGCTTTATTTATTACTGATTGAGAAGAAGGGAAACACTTTGACATCCATCCCTCTAGAACATACCAAAGTCACTCCTTCGCAGTGGTGGAGCCAAAACTTTTTGGCTATGGGGCACTAGTGCATAGTATGTGAAAAAAATTTTAAATTGAAATATATGTTATTTTAAAAATAAAGCAAATAATTGTAGTCATGAACAAGCTTACAATTGGTCCCAGCAAGCAAATCATATCATTAGTGTTATGGACAAAATTACAATTGGCCAATGACATCAAAAAAGTCAATTGAATGACTATAGTTATGAACAAATCTACAATTAGCATAAAAAAGTAAATCAAATGACTATAGTTATAAACAAATTCACAATTGGCCTCAAAAAGCAAGTCAAAAAACCATAGTCATGAACAAAATTGTGTGTGGCCTCGTCTGTTTTTCATATTATGAAAATGATGCTTGATTGCTTCACCACTGATGCTATCAAATGTGTTCCTCTTAATGTAAGTGACTAAACATCATTAACCCATTCATCTCCCATCTTGTTTCGAAGTCTAGTTTTGATAATATTCATAGCTGAAAATGCTCTCTCAACACTTGCAGTTGCAACTGATAAAGTTAGTGTCAATTTAATCAACAAATATAACAGAGGAAATATTATGTGTTTTCCAGTTGTTACCATCAGTTCAGATAGCTCAGTCAAAGATTTCAAATTTGAAAACTCTTCAGTGGTTTTCATGTCCTCAACATACACATCTAATTGACTTTCAAGTCTATATAAGTATGCTCCATTGAAGTCTTTAGGATAGAACTCAACAAGATGAATCAACTTACATTTGTCAACAGCAGAAAAACTATTTCTTTGGACACCACTGAAAGAAGAAGTTTTGTATTTGCCTTAGTAAAACGACAGTTCAACTCTTGAAGTTGCATATCAATGACAACATAAAATACTTTAACGTTTTCATGTCCTCAACATACACATCTAATTGACTTTCAAGTCTATATAAGTATGCTCCATTGAAGTCTTTAGGATAGAACTCAACAAGATGAATCAACTTACATTTGTCAACAGCAGAAAAACTATTTCTTTGGACATAAACACACCACTGAAAGAAGAAGTTTTGTATTTGCCTTAGTAAAATGACAGTTCAACTCTTGAAGTTGCATATCAATGACAACATAAAATACTTCAACACGATAATGATGCGAAAATGTAATCCTTTCATGTACACGTCTGGTTCATCCTTGAGGTGTATAGATCTATCTCATCTAAATCAGACATAGATATATCACATTTATTGCAAAATATAAAAATTTCACTCATAAAAGAGTCTCAACCATTATCCCTCAAATCTTCAAGGCATGTTTTTACAATAACTAAATTCATAGCATTTACAATATCTTGATCTTTTCATTGAAGTGCTCAGTTATCCCAAAAACTTTATACATCAAATGCAAACCAAATATAACTTCAAAAATTTGCAATGTATGTATCAATTCAAGTGCCTTCCATTTTCCTTTACTTATATTTTTGCAATAAAATCTAATGCCTTAATCACAGAATGATACATGTTGACTAAATTAACTGAAGCATCACAATGAGAACTCCAGTGAGTATCACAAAGTCATTTGAGTCTCATCTCTTGATTTAATCCTCACCCTGTTTGAAGTTCACTTAATTCAAGTGCTTTAGCAATTCTCATGCATTTTGCTTCCTGAATAAGCTTAGACCTTTTGCAAGAAGTAGAGAAAAAATTTGACAATCTGAATAATATTCCAAAAAAGAACCCAGTTACTGGATGATGTTCAACAACAACAACTAGTGCCAATTGGAGTTAATGTGAAAAACAATGAATATAATATGTAGACTCATTCTCATTTAATATAAGTCTTTAGTCCTCCATTATAACCTTATCCATGCAAACTTCTGTGCTCAATTCATGCTTGCAAAATGTTTCTTCTACCATTGCTTTTAATGATATGACACTTGTCTCAAGAATATGTACAAGGGCAAGAAATCACTCAACTGCTTGAATTATAAATTGCTCAAATCGCTCAATCAAATTATGTAAATACTTTAAAACTGAACAAAGAATTATAAATACTTTAAAGAGACAACACATTTGTATATAATCTAAAAGTTCATGTTTATCCAAGTTTCATGACAATGACACAACTTCTAAACATCAAGAAATCTGTCTACGAAGAGATATGTATAGCAGATATTTTTTCCACCACTATGTTCAACTACTTTTAAGAAGTGAGAAAAGCATGACAACTGAATGAGTAACAAAGACAATTTGCAAGTGACAAGCATGGCTGATCGAAATTAAGATTTCTTTAATGTTTTAGTCTTTTCAGTTTGCTTCATTTTTCCCCATTATTATTTTGTTCCATAGTGAATTCTGTTTATGTCATATTTCTCTGTGATACGAGTGCTATATCTGCTACATATTAATTGTATTGCCAATCAGCTAGTGTCTACACTAGTTAGTCTTCTATTAGTATAAGAGGGTTTTGATGTTGCAGAATTAAGACATAGTAAACCCATGAAGAATCTCTGCGTGATGAGTGTTGTAGGTAGAGGTGGAAGTAGAAAAAATAAAGAAATTTGGTTCATCAGATGCCCATCGATTCTATCCTTTATAGAAGGCCAATTTACATTTATTTTGAAAGTTTGAGTTGGTTTCAACTTTCAATTGCAGTGAGTGTCACACAAATAGCAAGTTTTGAAGTGTCATATGCGATGAATCCCTGTAATATCTTCTTGGAATTTCTGAAGTATAGTTGACCTTTTGCCTGATCAAAAGGATGCAAGCATACAAACTCAGAAAATACTGAACTTATGCAGCCAAAAATTCAGTTTTCAGCTTCTCTCAGACAGTGCACTGGGCCAGATGGGCTTCCCTGGCACCTTTTTTTCAGGATCAACAGAGATATTTTCACAGTTT
Source organism: Nymphaea thermarum (assembly GCA_011799765.1). Classification (NCBI taxonomy): domain Eukaryota; kingdom Viridiplantae; phylum Streptophyta; class Magnoliopsida; order Nymphaeales; family Nymphaeaceae; genus Nymphaea; species Nymphaea thermarum. The sequence continues at coordinate 10,397 of JAANDH010000754.1, forward strand.
TAGATAATTTCTAATTTTCTTTGTTATAAGTATGCTAGTTCATAAAGTGAATAGATCAAATATCATTTTCATTCCTAAATGTGATGATGCTAAGCGGATAAGCTCTTGGTAAAACAAATGACAATTCCAGAAAACAACATTCATGATTCTGAGGATGTGGTGATGATAGAAAAAAAAACATGCAAAGTAAACCAACAAAAAATTGACTAATAGCCTAGCTATAGCCTACAAGTTGTCCAGCACCAGCATGGATTTTTCAGTAGGCTTTGAGTCTTTGATGCTTTGTCCTAAATTCCTAATATGTGAAGTCCACTAGCAGGGAAACTCGCCTTCCAGCTTTGCTCTGCTTCATTTCTTGCTTCACGATGCTTCCCCACTTAATCCTATCCATGATTCTAGACATTTTCACTTCACATATCACTTTTTGTGTCAATTTCACTATCTTGGTATATCAGATATAAATACTCTGTGCATTTTTGCAACTCAAAATTAGTGGCAGTTTCATTTTTTAAACTCTGAACAACTGAACCCATTAATATCCTTCCATTTTCAGGCATCCCTTTGGCCAAAAAAAACATAGAATTCAGGCTATAGTGTTGGTAACTTTTTGAAAATTTAATCATTGTTGCTGGTAATCTACACCAATTATTATATAGAAGTCGCACATTTACCATTTCCTTGACGGCTTTCCAGTTTAAATATGCATCATGAGACCATGTTTGGGGCTAAAGAGATGCATAAGAGACACAGAAGGATTCCTATTGGAGATATTTCAAAAAGAGATGTGAAATCACTGTCCATAGAAGAACCAGTATAGGCACACCATATTTTGCAACAGGTCCTCATAACCAGCCTGTTCCACATCACCATCACTGAGCCTTTTCAGCACAAAAATCAAATCGAGAGGCAAATTAAACGAACGCTGAAAAAGGGGAGAAAAAAATGAAAACCCAACACGGCAATGCCAATCTTATTGACGCAGCCAACAAAACAAGCGTTTAATAGGAAATGATTCAAACAATTCAAGAAGAAGAAACAATTCAAGAAGAAGAAGCACTCACGTTGGAAATGGCCCTGACCCTTCGCGGCTTTGCCCCTTCCCCTTTCTGGTGAATAGTTGGGCGCAATGGACGGGGAAACAAAATGCTTCTGACTTACATTTAAGCTTTCGGTTTCAGACTTGAAATCTTGAACCACTGTTCACTATGGGGCCCGACCGAATTTTGGCATGGGCAACACATGACCTGAAGCTCATTTCCAATTGGGAGCTTTATTGGGCTGGCATGTGCAGTGACCTACACGTAGCTCCGCTACTGCTCCTTCGGCTATCGCGTGGAAGAAAAGTTTTTTTATTGGTATATGAATTGTATTATACATCAAGAATGTCAAAGGGAGCCTTTCTTGGATGATGGATGCTATATATCTGGCAACAAGAGTGCCATCTATTTAGCTACAAGCAAACCTCACATGAAAGATTAAAGTTGGAGAAGAACAGGCATCATTTGGAGTCATTACACATGACTCAGGTCCTAAAGACCCTTCTTTTCTAAGTGCAAGAACAATTACTCAAGGAAATCCACAGTTCTACATTGGAAGACCATTCTTAATGAAGAGATACCACAAGGTTAGTTCACAAAAATGGCTAAATATTGCTAAAATGTGCAGAAAGATAAAGTACATCAATTCAACACTACTGGCAGCCCAACCTTATTGATAACTAGGAGACAACAGCTATGGATGATCATGACCATTTACAAATCAAACACATATTTAGAATTGGAAGTCAAATTCCCAATAGCAAGGGATGGACAAGATAATGTCTACGTTACATAGTTTAACTTCTCAGGCATCTTGGCCGATATGGCAAGACAAAACTGCCTCTCTACTCTCTAGTATAGGAGCTTACTCTTATGAGAGAACTTTTTCTTCTTATCTTCTCAAACCCTGTTGCCATGACATGAATTCCATAACATAGTTTTACAATCTATTTTTTTGTAGTGGTGATTCACCTATTACATGCCATATGCTGTGAAAAATATACTATTCATTTGCACTCAGAGTTGTTTTGCATTATTGAGAACGTGAGAAATAAGCATATAAAGATTCAAACACAACATGAAATCATGGTGACTCGAGTAAACACTAAGCCCCTCACCCTTGCTATATCTACAAATGTTTCTGAGGCATCAACACAATTGTATTTATCCATAGGAAGACAAGAGCCAGCCCTTTTTCTCCTAGAAAAAGAAGAGTTATGAGAAAAACCGAAGTTGATGGATGCATAAATGCACCCCACAGTTCACATGGTGTTCAGAATTGGAACTAAAGAGAAAATGGATAACTTTCCAATGAACAAGGTGCCTGAATTTTCTGCAATATGACTTTATCTATCATATCTTTGATTGACAAGGATATTTTTTTTTCTGGACTTTTCACAAGTTTGATGCTAAGGAAGAAAAAATGGAGAGAAAGGACGACCAACGTATGAAAAACCAAGTTTTGATATGCTTCATATACGGATTTCAACAACATGTTACAAATTGTGCAGTATTAATGTAATCACTATGCACAAAATGCAACCAATAGAAGCACCAATAAACCAAATGAGATAGGCAAAAATTCAAACACCAAACAGAAAAGTGCATGTACGAGGGATAGTACTCGCAGAATACTCAACTTAGCAGCATCAGAGCATGAGTCAATGATTTGACATCTATACAAACCACAATGTCAGCATATGCAGAAAACAACCTTTTCTGCAACATCTTTGCACCCATTTCTGTTATTGAATGAAAACAGAAACAAACAAGCAAGTTTTGAGGTATAACTGCAATCCTCTTAATTAAGGTCATCGTTCTTATTAATATATTTGATATCTCCTTATTAATTAATGGCACACCCATTATTTGATTCTTTCCCTTCACCTCAACATTCTTTACCGCTGATACTTAATGCTGAAATCCTGAGAGATGGCATGACAATCTGAAATTTCTTGTGTATCTACAGATCCTATTTTTCTCCTACTAAATCTTGGGTATGATCTAGTGGAATCACGTTGACAATGTCATGATTCTCATTGATATTCTTGAATCAACCAACTTCAACAACACAAAAACCATCAGTAAGAAGGAACTAGAACTTAAAGTTCCAAGTTTGCAACCAAAATCTTCTCCTTTGCAATAAAAGAGATCTTGCATTTCCGGGTCTCTCACCCCAAGAATGGTCCACCGTGACGGAAGTTTGAAGTCTAAACTTAAGGCCTTGTCTTTTTAGGGTTTTAAGGTTCTTGTTAGGGTATACGGTCTGCTTAGCTCAACATGTCATCCCGCTGCACTTGTATATATGCGACCTCCTTTTTGTAGTATGGAAAGTTGTTTGGAATGAAAACTAGCTGCTTAACAATCTTTGGCTCATTTATTGTAATAATGTCCTTTAGACAGAGTATGGTGGAGAGATTATGAACACCATTGTGTTCAAATAGAAACAAGCATAGTGGTGCACTGGTAATTACATTTCAATAGTTTACGCGAGTGATCAAGTATCTCAACCAATATTTTGAAATGGAATTATATATTTGCGAAAATTAAGATGAAATATATGATGAAGATTATTAGAATAATGGATCATATCCGTTATTCCTATCTAGTTATTGCTGGACACATCCTAAATGTGGACAATGAAAGCGTACACGGCTTCCCTGGATATAACAACACTGTTTTTTTTAAGTTCTTTCAATAATGAAAAATGGTTCAGTAATCAGGCAGTTTGGATTTGGATTGGTGTACACATGCAGTGTGCTCGAGGCCAAATGCATGTCACATCATATTGTTGGTCCCTCATAAGAAAATTTTCCCTATATTTTCTCTCTTTGTCATAGGATGTTTAGCAATGTAAACATTAACAAGAGTTTTACAAATATATCTCAAAATTAGGAGAGATTCAACTACATTTTGGTGTTTCAACAGTATGCTATAATCTTTAAAATAGATTCATGAAATGCTAAGTTAGTGTTAATGTTGTCAAACACCCTTTTATGTAATTCTTTTTACCCTAATTTTATCACTGCTCTCTGTTTTTAAAATTTGGACATGCAAAAATTCTTTTTCTGTTATGTTCAATCTACGTTGCTTAAAAATTGGTTTTTGAATGATGTATAGCATGATTAGTGGTGAGTCAAGGTTCCATCAAGGTCAATGTGTGACTGCAAATTATGGACACACATATGATTAGTGAACTTGGGAGATTTTTTTTATTCAAGATAAGAATAAGTTCATGACGTTTCGAAAGGGTGTGTACGAATGGATATCGTAGGGTGATACCATGAGAAATGTGTGCCCATCAAATATGAAGCCTCTTTAAAACACATGTAATCCTCAAAGTACATGTTTCAAGAGTATTGCATATGATCCTTAATCGAATAATCTTTTTTTTTCTCTCTTTTTTAGAAAAGTTTAATAAGATCTCTGAATTGTATCGAATATATTGACATCCCTATAAAAAATAAGACCATGGACATTGTTTATGAAAATTACCCATCCACATAAATTTTGAGCTAATTTCACCCTTATTTTAAGTCCTTTAATCCTTCTGACGCTTCTTGTTTTAACAGAAATCCTAACTTCTCATTGTAAAACAAGGTTGGATGTAGCCATGATACATATAACCATAGTATATATTGATTGAGCATGAGGACTATGAGAAGTGATTTATTGGCCGATTGATCGATTTAGTTGATAGTTCACAAGGTTCGGCATTTTTTTGTCTTCGGTGTAAAAACAACTTATATATCATTCTAGTACTTCACAAGGTATGAGATAATTCTTTTCATAAAAATATAAATGATACATCATTCACCTTTTTGAAAAATTTATTTTATAAGTAACATCTTGTTAACCATGTGACACAATTAATTGAATGTCACGTAATATTTATCTGTATATAAGTTCCAAAATACAATACATATTGGTTGCACTTCTTAAAATTTTCATGGCAGTAAAAAAATAAAGCTTCAAAAGTACTAAATGGGCTTAGAGTCTTTGATGTGATTGAAAATATATGTGTTTTATCTAGCCAAATTAATTTTATAACAATATATGGTTAATGTAAAAAAAATTATAAGTTATTTTTTTTTAATAAACAAGAAGAAAAATTTACAAAAGAATTGGTTTAAACTGTATAAATCTATTTTTAAGAATTATTTAAACTTGTGCAGCTGGCCGACTGTGAGTCTGCGAATCGACTTTTTTTTAGTGACTTGAACTTATCACACGGAATTAGATTGGACTGCCAATATTAAAATCTAAGATTTTCATTACTGCTATCATAAATGGTGACATAAGCTTTTTATTTATGCATATAGCTTCCAAATTTGAATGATTTGCTACACTAGTGTCAGAACTATATCACCCATTGTATAATTCTATGACATCTTAGTTTTTAAATAATGTTGAATGTGATGGGTCTTTTTGCCAACTTTATTATCTCACTAAAGCACAAGCACATGTTAGGAAAACTTAGATATGAATACTCGAAGTTTAGAATGTACAATTGGTAGGGGTAAATGATAAGTGGCCTTCGATGTCAACAATAATAGTGAAACCTAAAATTGTCATTCTTGTCATGGTTGCATCCAAAATGTCTACAACAATATTGAATAAAATTGCCATTTTTGTTTTTTATTCATCAAAACCTGAGTTTTTTTACTTATGCATATAATGTTGCCAGAAACTTTATTTTCCAATATCTTTCCGCTCACATATATTTTTTTTTCTATAAATTTGATTGTTGAAGTTGGACAAATCCAAGTATCATAAAGTGCAAATGTATGGCAGCAGGGGCAGAGCCAAGGGGGGCCATGTAATTTTTTTTTTCTAAAAATTCGTTTATTGATTAATTATTTTTAATATTATATGTTTTTGTTATTGTTTAATGATTACAATTCATTTTTTACTTGATAAAATATTATAAAATATTGTTTGCTTCATTTAGCTTGTAATGTTTTTTGACTTATTTTTTTCATATTTTTTGGGCTTTTCACAAAAGTCCACCGTTTTATGCTCCTCGATTAAAAAGTGGTCCTTATTTGATGTAGTTTGATTTGGCTGAGCCAGATTCCAGATTCAAAAAACATTCTAGGAGCTGGCTGAATGCATTTCAACTTTTATTGGACTTTCTTGAGTCTCAAAAAGACCTTTATTACAAACATGCTCTTTATCAACTCCAAACCCATTTATCTAAAATTTGTCAACTTCATAAATTTCTTGAATATGTGAATGAGGAACACGCCCTTTACCCAAGCCTCCATGAGACAAGTAGACATAATGTAAGAACATTAGCAATAACACACTGGTAGGTCTTTCTCAATCCATTGTGAAGCTGAAAATGGAAAAGAAAGCAATAATTTAGAAGGCATGTACAATTCTATTGTACCCTCTGCATTTTATTATAAGCGAAGTATCGATTTGCACTGGGATCACGTAGCTGAAAGGCATTGTTTCATCACTATTGGAACCATGGAACTTGTTGGATTCACCCACTTGAGGATGAGGTTACTTAGTTCCTGCAGTAGGGATGAAGCAATCAATACTTTTGCTTA
>JAANDH010000754.1:17091-127626 GCA_011799765.1 Nymphaea thermarum
TATATATATATATATATATATATATATATATATATATATATATATATATATATATAGCTTCACAAATGTTAATATTAAATTCTGAAATTTCCATTACTGTCATCAAATATGTTGTGACACAAGCTTTTTTACATGTGCATATAGCTTGCAAATTTAAATAATTTGCTGCATTAATGCTAGAACTATATCACCCATTGTATAAATCTATGACATCTAGTTTTCAAGCAGTGTTGGATGTCAGGGGTCTTTTAGTGAACTCTATTATCTCAATTAAAGCACAAGCATATGTTACAAAAACTTAGATACACATACATGAATTTTGGAATGTACAATTGGTAGTGGTAAATGATAAATGGCATCTGATGTAAACAATAATATTGAAATCTAAAAATTGCCATTCCTGTCATGACGGACACATAAAAAATGTCAACAAAAATATTGAATTCTAAAATTGCGATTCTTCTTTTGATACATCGAAACCTGAGCTTTTTACTTATGCATATAATGCTGCCTGAAATGTTTTTTTTTCCAATATCTTTCCTGCTGGGATATATTTTTTCTACAAATTTGGTTGTTGAAGGATAAATCCAAGTATCTTACTCGGCTTTCTAGTGGTGATCTCAAGTTTTGATCACTTGTTTGTGAAGATATGGTAGTAGGGCAAAAGCCAGGGAAGGCTGACAGGGTCATAGGAAAAATCTATATGTAATTTCACTTACGATGTATAGAAGTTCTAAAAAGTTACATTTCAACCCTCATCAAAGGTGATTTTGTCATTTTTCAACCCTCACCATGTAATTTCACTTGACATTTGTGAATTTAATTACACACTTTTTTGTTATTATTTTTGTACCTTCACCATCGACAGTGATTTTGTTATTTTAGCAGTATGTCACATGCCATCGCTGTAGTAATCCTTACCTTGAAACACATAGACAAGTTACAGATACAAGGAATTGGTGCAGCAGGTGCATGGCCTTTGTGCTTCACAAGGTTTAGACTTTAGGAAGACAGTTAGTCAAGATTACCCAAGCCTCCATGAGACAGGTAGACACAATGTAAGAATGTAAGCAAAAACACGCTGGTGGGTCTTTTTCAGTCCATTGAGATGCTGAAAATGGAAAAGAAAGCAAGAATTCAGAAGGTGCGTAGATTAATTCTATTCTACTGTCTGCATTTTCTTGTAAGAAAAAGTAGTGATTGTGACTGAAAGACATTGTTTCGTCATTATTGGAGACATGGAACAATCAGTACTTTTGCTTACAATTACAATAGAAGTATACATACCTTATGAATTGCCGCTTCCTTCGCCATTTTCAGCTTCTCAATGGATTGACAAAGACCCACCACTGAATTACTGCTAATGTTCTTACAATGTGTATAATTGCCTATTTCATGGAGTCTTGGGTGCAGCTGTTTAACCGTCTTCCCCAAGTCCACATCAAGTGAAGCACAAAGCCATGTTATACCTCATTTATTTTGCATACATCCTTATCATGTCTGTCTCTCTCCTTACATTCTACTAAATCTTTTTTATGAGAAGAAAAATCATTGTATATATATATATATATATATATATATATATATATATATATATATATATATATATATATATATGGCTAAAAATTGAAAGTTTTCATTGAATAACAATCGCAATTAACAGAATTGGCAATTATGGTGTCTCTTTTGCCTTCTTCATTTTTCAGAAATATTTCTTTTTCTACCATAAATTTGTAAGAGGTATCAAGTTTCCCCTGCTAACATCACAAAGGTTTTCAGATCCATCTGAGTAGAAGATCTAGACCCAAGTTCTAGTGGAACCACTATGAGAAACCCATGCCCTATAAAAAAAGGTGGATTTACCGATGGCCTCAAAATGTTAGTAAAACCTTTACCGATGTATGTAGAGGTCAACGGAAAAAAAAATGTCAAAAAACTTTTATGGACTCTATAGTCAGTGAAGAAAATGTCAATAAAAACTATCACCAACATTTTTGTGGCACAGATTGCTGCACGCATTTGTGTAGGCATCTTCAACAATACATGATTGATCCAACATGATGTTGGGTTGAGAGAAATACAAGGAGAAAAATTAGTGGGCATTTTAATCATCTAATATTTGTTTATACCTTTTCTCGTTTATCTCTCAACCATACATTACGGTTAGATGAGACAACCTTCATGAATTAGCATTCACTCACTTATCTATCTATATATATATCTTATTCCCTTGAAAATAAAAGGCCAAAGTGCTGAACGAAACTAAAAATGGAGTTTTGTAGGAAGACTAAAGTCTAAACTTAAGCACTTGCCCTTTTTGGGTTTAAGGTCTTCTTAGGGTAAAAGGTCTGCTTGGCATGCCATCCCACTGTACTTGTATATATGTGACCTCCTTTTCTGTAGTACAGTAAGTTGTTCAGAATGAAAACTTGCTGCTTACCAGTCCCTGTCTTGTTCAATTTATTAATGTCCTTTAGAATGGGTATGCAGACGGTTGCAGGTGGAGAGATTTTAAACACCAACATTTGTTTCAAATAGAAACAAGCATAGTGGTGCACTAGTCATTAAATTTCAATAGTTCATGTGAGTGATCAAGTATCGCAGCTTAGTTAGTCTGGAGTTTCTCCAATTGTGATGAAAAATAAAAAGGTTATAAAGCTGGCCTTTGAGACCGCCGTTGTAGACGTGATTTGTTCAAAATGAAATATAAAGGCACATAATTAGAATTCTCAACCTAACCAGAAGTATGCATTTGCTGAAATAAAATAAGATGAAATATATGGTGAAGATTATTAGAATAAAGTATAATACTCGTTATTCCTATCTAGTCATTGCAATGGCGATGATTTGTAAAAAATGGATGCTCTTTTGTAGGAATGTATATGAAATAGGAAGCTCAAATGAAAATTCTAAAAAGTAAAGTGGATAAATGGCTAATGCCAAAAGGGGATGATGCATCATGCCCTCCAGTACGATTGTCTAAAATAAATCTCTGACTTATAGTTACATATGTTAGATTTGCAGGAATTTAGAAGAATGGTCGTAGCTGCTATCGCATAAGTGTTTCTCTCGAGATGCTTTCAATGATCTCCAGCTTCTAAAGATCTCAAGCTGGAGGGGAAGGAGGCTGACTTGAGATCTATGTATTTGAAAAATGTAAAGCTTAAAAAACTATAGTATTGTCATTGTATCTTTTACACATAAGAATTCAGTTGCCTCAAAGGGCATAGCAAAACTGGTCGGGTTTGGGACTTGTGAAAATGCAGGTCTTTAGTTCAATTTACATGGGTATTATGCTTATGCATCTTAAGTGGTGGAACATGATAGCTAAGTTGAAGTGCAGTTCTGCCATAGTTATTGCTGATGTTGTTCATGACCCCTAAGGGATGGGGCAAGGAGAGGCTTTTGGTCCTCTTTTCAGGATGGTAAGTTGCTAATTACCTCTCACTCACTCAAACAAAACATAAGATTTTCATTTAAAAAAAAAAAAAATCAATCATTCAAGCACACCTCTTATTATGTGTAGGCGGACAGTTGTAAGTGCAGATTATGAATGCCAGCGTTTGTGCTCAAATTGAAATGGGTAAATCAAAAGGTTATCAGGCTTGGCCTTTGAGCGGGCCATTAAAGACTCGGTTAGTTAAGTGCACCGGTTTGTGCATGTAACACATATATGTCAAAAAGAAAGCATGGTAGGGGTTGCGATATTGTGGAAATTATCTAAAAAAATATATTTTTTTAGTCTTTTAATTTCTTTCAGTTTATCTATCTATCAAAAGCTTTTTTTATTAACCAGGAGTATTTTTGTAATGAACTATATTAGCACACAGAAATTTCATGCATTGTGTGGCATACATAACTTGCTTTGGTTGAGGACAATTTTTTTTTTTTAAAGGAAATGTGGAGGCACATATTTAGATTTTGAAATCAATAATTTAAAACAGAAGTATATACTTGCTAAAATAAAATAAAATTAAGGCATACATGCCTTCATTGGATATAGCAATGCTGTTTTTTTTAGGGGCTGTTTGGTCGTTTCGGACATCCAAACATTTTCTTTCTGTTATGTTCAATCTACTTTGCTTAAAATTTGCTTTGTGAATGAGGTGTAGCGTGTTTGGTGGGGAGCCAAAGTCCCATACAAGTGACCTTGATAGATTTTTTATTTGGCACTAGAATAGAATAAGGTCATGAGGTTGCGAAAAAGGGCGTGTACCAATGGTTATGGTACGGTGATATCAAGAGACATGTGTGGTTATCAAATCTGGATGTTTTTAAAAACTCCATGTATAATGTTTGATGTTTTGAAAATGTATAGTATAGAACATAGTGTTCTTCTTATCTAACACTACTTGATGGTGCTTGATAGCATAATGTGAAGAACATAAATGCCTTTTTTTTGACACTCTAGGAATGGGATGTGACAACCTTCTTAGCCCGTGACATGCATTTCGTAAAAAAAGCACACACCAAACATGAAATTCTGCTTCATTGCTAGGAAGCTAAATCAGCATATGGTAAGAGGAACATTGGGTTCTCTTTGGTCATGTCTTCCATCAACGAATCAAGGATTTCTTGCAAGAAGATGTCCTCCACATGCTTTTGAGGCAATTTTCTGCCAACCAAAATGTTAATGGAGGAATTAGAGGAAACACGGAGGCAGGGAAAGGGTGGAGCCATTAACTCCTTCACCGTCTTCACCAACGGAGATGGATCCGAATTTGAAGCGTTTCTTAGCTTTAGAGGTGAAAACACCCGAAAGTGTTTCATTGGGCATCTTTATGAGGGCCTCGAGGAGCATGGTATTTCCACGGTCATAGACAGCGGAAAGTTGGTAAAGAGGGAGGATATTGAGAAATTGTTTGAATACACAGAGACAATCAAGATCTTTGTCCCCATCTTATCCAAACACTTTGCAGAATCAAAACGATGCTTGAAAGAGGTAACCAAAAGTGTGGAGTGTGGGAAGGAGATAATTCCGAAGTTCTTTGGAATGGAATCTCCCAACATCCGCAACCAGAACTGGCCCTTCAAATCAGCTTTTAAGGATCATCAATCCAACAGGAAGCAGGACGAAGCGGAGGGGAGGAAATGGAGGGAAGCATTGAAGAAAGCCAGAAATCTCTCTGGCTTCAATCTGATCAAGGACATGAATATCTCTCTCTCTCTCTCTCTCTCTTTCTCCTGACCAATTAAATTTTAATCACATCTCTCTTTCTTTTCCTCCCTCTCCAAATTTAAAGTCTAACTAGGCAAATTCTTTGTTGTCTATAGCTTTTCAATTGCTTCCATTCATATTTTATTTGTATGCTTATTTTCTACTTGTGTGGTCCCAACATCATGTTTGGCTAGTATTTTAGATATTTTTCCTTTAAAATCATTATCTTATCAGCTATATTAATCAAACACATCCTTCATTGTTGGAGTTTCTCAAATTCATCTTCCTGTTAATTACTGAATAAACCAGGACATATGCCTAAAGCTACTAACAGTTACCAGTGAGAAAATTTAAGACATGATCTTTGTGTTTAAAAGTTGACTACTATATAGATATACATATATATTGACCAATTGGTCAATCAGCTGGTAGGTCAGAAGGTTCGACAATTTTTTTTTCTCCTTGGCATAAAAACATAAATAATATATTATTCTAGTACTTCACAAGGTAAGACATATTTTCCTTGAAAATACAAATCACAGATTGTTCACCTTTTTGAAAAAAAATATTTTTATAAGTAACAACTCATTAACCATGTAATGAAGTTCATAAATGTTTCATGATCAATGCACGTAAAACACACACACACACACACACACATATGTATATATTCCATAATATTTTAGATGTTGGTTTCATTTTTTAATTTTTCATGCCAGTAAAAAACATAAAAGCTTTAAAGCTACTAAACGAGCTTAGAGTCCTTGAAAATATAGATTATAAATTATTCACTTTTTTTGAAAAAATTATTTTACAAGTACCACCTTGTTAACCATGGAATAAAATTAATAAAGCACACACACACACACACACACACACACACACACACACACACACACACACACACACACACACATATATATATATATATATATATATATATATATATATATATATAAGAATAGAGATATTGGTTTCATTTCTTTGATTTTTCATGGTAGTAAAAAACATAAAAGCTTTAAAGCTACTAAACAAGCTTAGTGTCTTTGGCCGGTTAAAAATTATACGAGTTTCAACTAGCCAGATTTAATTATATAACAAAACACTGTTAATGTGTACGCAAGTGTGTAAAAAAATTATGAGACTCTTTGTATGAATTCTTTAACCCTTGCTGCCGGTATATTGTAAATCGATAATTTTTTAGTGACTTCAACGTTTGGTTACCCAATCTACATAAATGTTGTTTAATGATTTTTTTTTTTTTCTCTTTGATGTATATATTGGTACATACAAGATCCATAAACAACCATTTTAATTGTCGATATCCAAGATGGATGGCTAAGAAATTTACCCAATAAAAGCCTAGAGTTAATTTCACTCTTGTTTTATTTTTTTTAATCCTCCTGATGCTTCTTGTATTACTGAAATCCTAAATTTTCTCTGTGAAACAAGATTGGAAGGAACCATGATACATTGAGCTTGTGGACAATGAGAACTGAGTTATTGGCCAATTGATCGATTTAGTAGGGAGTTCACAAGGTTCCACACATTTTTTTTCTTTGGCATAAAATTGTAAATTATATATCATTCACAATGGATGGCATAATTTTCATATAAAAATATTTTGAAAAATGATTTTATAAGTAGCAATTAATTAAATGTCTCATTATCAATGCGTGTAATATATATATGTATATATATACACAGGAAATCTGGTGAGCCTTTTCCTCTGAAAAAACAGTTCTGAGTTACAGAAAGTTTGGAAAGTACATGTCGGTAAGATGGAACAATCAGTACTTTTGCTTACAATTACAAAAAAATTATACATATCTTGTGAATTCTTGCTTCCTTTTCCATTTTCATCTTTCCAATGGATTGAGAAAAACCCACCACTGTCTTATTGCTAATGTTCTTACATTCTGTACAATTTTCTATCTAATGGAGTCTTGGGTGCTGCTGGCTAACTGTCTTCCCGAAGTCCACATCAAGTGAAGCACAAAAGCCATGTTATACCTCATTTATTTAGCATATAAACTTATCACATCTGTCTCTCTCTTTACATTCTACTAAATCACCTTTTTGAGAAGAAAAAGCATTGTATATAAATATGTACATATATATGCGTGTGTATATATATATATATATATATATATATTATGTCTGACCGCTCTAGCTAGTTTAATGGTCCTTGTTAAATGAGTTCACAATTACTCCAAGTTCTTCAACAGCACCACGGACCAAGGCCTACTTTTTCAGTCTTGCAATTTTATTATAATTCTGGTATTATCCTTTTCTGGAATTTGACATAGAATTAATATTGTATGTACTGTTTCAAAGTTTGATATTAATTTCTCATTTTATTCACATTATTTAATCATATCAATCCCATCTAAGCCCACTGATCAATCATAAGATTTGCTCACCGCCAGAGAGAGGAATAACAGGGATGGCCGAAATAGAAAAAAGTCAGGTGAAATAGACCCACCAATACCTCTCTCTCCCTCTCCTAAGGCAAGAAGATGATCGAGATTGACATGAGCTGCTCATTTACCTGTTGCCAAGGGTCGAGGTACATAATTCTAATTCAGTATTGGAGTTGGATGGACTTGGATTCAATTATATGGGGCAGCTTCACGAGACCTGGGTAGCTGTCTTTTTATATATTTAGTGCTTCATGGGAAAAAAAATCTTTTGCATGTTTGCTGCTACCCATGAAAAACGAACTGATGAACTGCAAAGAAACTAGGAGTCACTGGCCGGTGGAAGGTTGTAGGTGGTGATTATGAACACCAACGTTTGTGCCCCAATCGAAATAGGCGTGAATCTTGATAGTTGCACACAAGTCATTAGACGTTGCAGGTGGAAGGTTGCAAGGGGCAGCCTCGGTAGCTATCAATCCAGAATTTGGTGTGGAAGTAACCATGTACCTCCCATTTGACTTGGGATCCGATTGTTTTCCATGCTGAGAATATGTGCCACCACGTGGAAGAGTAGCCTGGGTAAGAGTTGACAATATAGAGGTTGATGGCGAAGAAAATGTCAGTAAAACTTTTACTGATGTCTGTAGAGTTCGTCAATAAAAAAAATGTTGGTAAAAACTATTTTGTGGCAGACATCATTGCATGCATCGGTGTAGATATGGGGCTTTCATTTTACCCTAATTTTATAATTAAAAGCAAATCTGTGTTAAGTGGCTGTTTTGTCGTTTCGGACATCCACATTTTCTTTCTGTTATGTTCAATCTACTTTGCTTAAAATTTGCTTTGTGAATGAGGTGTAGCATGTTTGGTGGGGAGTCAAGGTCCCATAGAGTTGGCCTTGATAGATTTTTTATTCAGCACTAGAATAGAATAGGGTCATGAGGTTGCCAACAAGAGTGTGCACCAATGGTTATGGTACAATAATATTAAGAGAAATGTGTGGCTATAAATTCTGGGGGTTTTAAAAAAACATGTATAATGTTTGATGTTTTGAAAATGTATAGTATAAAACATAGTGTTCTTATCTAACAGCTTGATGGTGCTCGATAGCTGCAAAGAACATAAATGCCTTTTTTGGACACTCTATGAATGGGATATGACAACCTTAATTTGCCTGCCTTAGCCCGTGTTATGCATTTCATAAAAAGAGCACATTCAAAACGTGAAATGTTGCTTCTTTGCTAGGAAGCTAAATCTGCATTTGGTAAGAGCAACATTGGGTTTTCTTTGGTCATGTCTTCCATTAACGAATAAAGGATTTCTTGCAGGTAGATGTCCTCCGCATGCTTTTGAGGCAATTTTCTACCAACCAAAATGTTAATGGTGGAATTAGAGGAAACATGGAGGTAGGGGAAGGGATGGAGCCATTAACTCCTTCACCGTCTTCACCAAGAGTGGTGGATCTGAGTTTGAAGTGCTTCTCAGCTTTAGAGGCGAAGACACCCGAAAGTGTTTCATTGGACATCTTTATGAGGGCCTCGAGGAGCATGGTATTTCCACCTTCATAGACAGCGAAAAGTTAGAAAAGGGGGAGGATATCGAGAAACTGTTTGAATACATAGAGAGGTTCAAGATACTTGTCCCCATCATATCCAAACGCTTTGTAGAATCCAAATGGTGCTCAAAAGAGGTGACCAAGTGTGTGGAGTGTGGGAAGGAGATAATTCTACCTTTGACGTGGAACGTTCAGACGTCTGCGACCAGAACTGGCCCTTCAATATGCGTTTAAGGATCATCAATCCAACGAGAAGAAGGACCAAGCAGAGATGAGCAAATGGAGGGAGGCATGGAAGAGAGTTGGAAATCTCTTTGGCTTCAATCTGATGGAGGACATGAATGGGTATCTCCCTCCCTCTCTCTGTCTTTCTCCAAAACAATTAAAGTTTAATAACATCTCTCTTTCTTTTCCTCTCTCACCAAATTTAAAGTCTAGCCAGGCTGTTGCTTTGTTGTCCCAACATTGTGTTTGTTTTAGATATTTTTTCTTTAAAATCATTATCTTATCAGCTATATTAATCAAACACATCCATCATTTTTGGAGTTTCTCAAATTCATCTTCCAGTTAATTACTTTTCTTAATTAACTAGGACATATCCTTAAGCAACTAACAGTTAAAAGTGAGAAAATTTAAGACGTGATCTTTGTGTTGAAAAATTGACTACTATATAGATATACATATATATTGGCCAATTGGTCAATCAGTTGGTAGGTCACAAGGTTTGACAAATTTTTTTCTCTTTGGCATAAAAGTATAAATGATATATCATTCTAGTACTTCACAAGGTAAGACATATTTTTGTTGAAAATATAAATCATAAATTATTCACCTATTTGAAAAATTTATTTTTAACAGCTCGTTATCCATGTAATGAAGTTAATAAATGTTTCATGATCAATGCACATAACACACACACATGTAATGAAGTTGATGAATGTTTCATGATCAATGCACATAAGAAATGAAACCAATATCAATGGTTTATATATATATATATTCTTCCGAAAATATTTTAGATATTGGAACGCATACACACACACACACATATATAGACATACATATGAAAAATATTATAGATATTGGTTTCATTTCTTTGATTTTTCATGGTAGTAAAAAAAAAGATAAAAGCTTTAAAGCTACTACACAAGATTAGAATCTTTGATCTATTAAAAACTACAAGAGTTTTAACTAGCTAGATTTAATTATATAACAAAACACTGTTAATGTGTATACAAGTGTGTAAAAAAATTATAAGAGTTATTTTTCTAATGAACAAGAAGAAAATTATAAAATAATTCGTTTGAACTGTATAAATTTCTTTGTATGAATTCTTTAAGCCTTGCAGCCAGTATATGGGGAACCGATAACTTTTTAGTGACTTCAACCTTTGATTACCCACAATCTACATAAATGTTGTTTAATGAATCTCTTTTCTTTCACTCTGATGTATATATTGGTAGGTACAAGATCCATAAACAATCATTTTAGTTGTTGATATTTCCAAGACATACAGGTCAGAAAATTACCCAACCACATAAAAAATCTAGAGTTAATTTCACTCTTATTTTATTTTTTTTAATCCTCTTGACGCTTCTTGTATTAACAGAAATCCTAACTTTTCTCTTTGTGAAACAAGCTTGGAAGAAGCCATGATACATTGAGCTTGTGGACAATGAGAACTGAGTTATTAGTCGATTGATCAATTTAGTAGGGAGTTCACAAGGTTCCACATATTTTTTTCTTCAGCATAAAATTGTGAATTATATATCATTCAAGTACTTCAGAAGGGATAGCATAATTTTTTTTGTAAAAATATTTTGAAAATTTTATTTTAAGTCACACCTTGTTAAACCACGTAACACAATTAATTAAATGTCTCATGATCAATACATGTAAGATACATACACACACACACACACACACACACAGACACACACACACACACACACACATATATATATATATCTTTTCTGCCTCAGAAAAATGGTTCTGCATGAGTTAGAAAAAGTTTGGAAATTACATGTTGGTTATCTACTCAGTCAAGCAAACACACTGAACACTGATATGAATCTGATACTAATGATAATCCATTGTATAACCTTCTCAGCCAAATCAAACCTATTTATAAAGTTCTTGAATATGTGAACGAGGTACAGGAAAACAGTTGGTCAACATTACTACAGGTAGACACAATATAAGAACATTAGCAATCTCAATCAATTGAAAGCTGAAATTGGAACAGAAAGCAAGAATTCAGAAGTCATGTAGATTGATTCTACCGTCTCCATTTTTTTGTAAGCAAAAGTACTGAATGTGATTGAAAGACACTATTTTATCGCTATTGGAAACATGAAACAAGCAATACTTTTACTTACAATTACAAAAGAATTATACATACCTTGTGAATTCTGGCTTTCTTTTCCATTTTCAGTTTTCAATGGATTGAGAAAAACCCACCACTGTCATATTGCTAATGATCTTACATTGTGTATAATTGCCTATCTCATGGAGTCTTGGGTGCAGCTGGCTAACTGTCTTCTGAAAGTCCACATCAAGTGAAGCACAAAATCCATGTTATACCTCATTTATTTTGCATATAACCTTATCATGCCCATCTCTCTTTACATTCTACGAAATCACCATTTTGTGTATATATATCTGGCTGACCGCTCTAGTTAGTTTGCTAGTTCTTATTAAATGTGTTCACGATTACTCCAAGTTCTTCAACAGTGCCATAGACCAAGGCTTAATTTTTCAGGCTTGCAATTTTATTATAATTCTGCTATTATCCTTTTCTGGAATTTGATATAGAATTAATATTGTATGGACTGTTTCAAATTTTGATATTAATTTTCTCATTTTATTCACATTACATCATATGAATCTCATCTAAGCCCATTGATCATTTTAAAATATTTGCTCATTGTCACTCAAAAGTTCAGGCTAGGGATGGCTGATAATGATTCACATTGCAAGGTGTAAAGAATCAATCATGAGATTTTTCTTAAACCAAAGCTCCCTAAGGGGGCGTTTGATGGAATGAAATTATGGAATTGGAAATATATTTCCACAAATATATTTCCTGGAAAAAGGGAATGAGAAAAATATTTCCAATTCCCATTTTGATGAATGTTTGATAACTGAGAAATATATTTCCAGAAACATATTTCTGTGTTTGATATTTAAGAAACATATTTCCAGATTTCCAGAAATAGATTTCTTAGTTTGAAATCAGAAACTTATTTCCAGAATTTGTGTAAATAGAACACAGACTAATAAGGCTTCCACCGTTCAAGTAGAACAACCCGACAACATTTCTAGTGAAACCAGATGTCTCTAATTATGTTCTAGACGAAAGAATATGCTCAAGAAACAAGGTCGACAAACTTAAAAACTGCAACTTTATGCATAATTGTATGCTTGGAGGCCATCCTGCTTTGGTTTATGCATAAAGAAATTTTCATAAAAATCCAACTGTAACTATTTACCTGAAATAGTTGAGAGAACTGAGATGATTCATCATGATGGCAGCTGCAGTTCCCTGCACGATGTGCCAGTAGATACACACAAGCTTTCTTCAATCAAACCTCTCGTGAGATGGAAGGAAAAAACTGAAGTAACAAAAACTGGTTTACAAATTTCTTGTCCTATACCAACTAGCAAGACTTGCAAGTAAAAACTATTGCGGCAAATAAGTTATGCCCGTAACAATATTGACCATGTTCAAGCGTAAGCCCATGGCACCGTTGATATGTTTCTCACAAGATGTTGAAATAAGAAAAACATATCATAAACATGTAATAAGAAAAACGTAACAAAATTGTCTCTGTAGATAAACAAAACGTGAAATAGTTCCATAATCATGATCACAGGCCAATAAGCATCAACAACATAAACATCAAACATTTCGAGTACCAAGTAGTTGATACCTGCCTGACAACAACACAAATAAAACTCCCGAAGTCCATGACCAACAATAAGATAGGTCCAACTTAGATAGAGGCAGACATGGATTAAAGCAACAGAATTTCACTATCACATGTAGCCTCATGTATGCATCCACCATAACATGTAGCGTCAACTTTACATACAAAGCCAAGCAGGTACATATGTAGCGTCATGTACACATCCACCATATCAAAAAGAAACAAGAGCTTCAACTTTATATACAAAACCAAGTGCGTGTGTAGAGTACGCATCCACCATAACAAAAAGAAACAAGAGCTTCAACTTTAAAGACAAAGCCAAGTGCATGCGTAGAGTATCCATAGACGTCATACTTATGTAGGGCTTCATCTTCGATTACCTGCAAACATAAACATAAACATCACATTTTAACAGAGATTATAGCTTATATTCTCGGTACAATAAGTAACAATCTTAGAGCATAAACAAAACAAACATACAAATAACTAATAATCAACAATACATATAGTTTGCGTGTGTGATAAGTTAATCCACACCTCTCATTGCACCTCTCATTTTAAAAATCTGTGAACATTTGAGATGTTATTGAAGCGCGCAGATCATTATTCGATCCTCGATGATAACTTTGTGTCGCACTTTCCACTTCGTTTACAAATAATGTACTGTCATTTGCATTGTCAAATGCACTTTCATCAACATCAAATTGTTTTGCATTAGGATTATGGTCTATAATGAAATTGTGTAGAACACACGTAGCTAAGACAATCGCCGCTTGTGTACAGTAAGGATATGACACTTGTGTTTTTAGAATAGGGAACCATCCTTTTAATAAACCAAAAGCTCGTTCCACAGTTGTTCTTAAGGATGAATGACGATGATTAAATAGTTCCTCTCCACATGTAACACGTCGTGCCCCAGGTGCATTAAATTCAGAGAGATGGTATCGATGACCTCGATAAGGAGTTAGTAAACCATGTATGTTTGGATATCCTCCATAACCAAGATAGTATTTTCCTACACAATACAATCAGTATGAGTTCGACATTGAATGCAACTGTAAGCTTAGAACTACCAACATAGTAAATTGACAACCTAACCTGTTGGTATGACGAAAGGATCGACATCACTGTCTAGTGCACTGTACAATACTCTTGAATCTGTTGCACTGCCTTCCCAGCTCGCCAAAACATAATGGAATCACATGTCGAATCCAACTACAGCCAATACATTTTGTGATAGAGTTCCTTTTCTATTACGAAACCTTGATTATTCTGATGTATGTACACATACTGGTATGTGTGTGCCATCTATAGCTCCTAGACAATCCTATGTACATTGAGAAATATTAGTCCAATTGTTTGAGTACAATGTAATATGTGATCATGTATTAGCTTACCTTAAAATATGGATTGAAACGAGGATTGAGACGGATTTTGGATGGAGTTTCATCATTTGGTCGACTGATGTTTTCCATACCCAATTGACATAGTGATCGTACGATGACGTACTTACTAATTGTTTGACCTGAGCGTTGGAACGTGTACAAATTTGGATGTATGCACTACCATAGTATGTCTTCCAATGATAAAGACAATTTATTTGTGATATATTCATTTGATGGGCACCATTTCGGTTCACTTACACCTTCCACATGGTAGGGAAAATTATAATCCAGAATACCAAAATACATTGTAACGAGACGAATAACACGTGATTTCGTACTAAGAGTAGTTTAGGTGGTTTTGCAAGAAAAGGTGAATCTGAGTGATTCTCATATTAATATTGCTACCAGATGGGGTTTTGGCTTATTGTAACATGGCCATCATTAGTTGATGGCAGAAATAGAGAACATCCTCTTTGGACAAAAGTGTTGCATAAATAGGAAAGTGATGAAAGAAACCAATCCCTTAAATTGTCTTGTCACTTAATATACTATTACATTATCAATCACATGAATTGTGTTTGTAGAATGTGTCACTGACTCACTGGACAACATGGTGGAGTAGTGCTAATTGGCCATCTTATGGTGAGTATGGGGATCATAGGTTCTGGTAATACAAATGTATGCATTGTTAATATGTTATAGATTCCATCTCTGCTTATGACACACAATCTAGATCAAAACACATATCAGTGCCTAAAACATACCATATGGTTCACGAAGGCCAGAAACTTATTAGAAAAAAAAAAGTCACCTTGGTTCATCCGTCTGTGTTTTGTGACATTCTATCATGGTAGAAGGCGTATAAACATGCTCTCAAACATGTCAAATTTGAGATAGCCCATTTCAACTTGAGAAACCAATTTCTAGAATGGTGAAACTTTTTTTTTGTACATCACAGTTTATGATCCAAAGGTTGTAACTAACTTATCTGAAGACAGATAACCAGCCAATGACCCTAAAAGGTCAATGTTTCCACGAAATCTGATAAGCCTTGAAGGACTGATCCCTGGACAAAAGGTTATATATGAAAGAACTGACTTTTAGAGTATTAACTATTAAGACAAATAGAAGATGAATCACCACCTGCAATCTTCTACAAGTGACACTGGGAAATTTCAGACAAAGGCAACTATTCTTTTTCCTCTGCTATTCAATACTATGAATGCTTAAATGCTTCAACTTCTCAATGTTGCCCTGAACTCCCAATGATTGCATCACAGAAGACTACCTATCTTCCGAACATGTTAGGCTACCTAAGTACACAAGGAATTAGACGTGCTAATGTATATTACTATTAGTCTTGTTATTAGCAACTAATGTAAAATTAGTCTAGTAATCAACAACTTAAGTGTGTTCCATGCAACTACTTGGAATCAATCATAATCAAATAGGCAACTAATAGGTAATAAGAAAAATAACCAACACAACCGCATGAACTAAAAAGCTGCAAGAAGGTGGCCCATATAAATTGCAAATAAAGTCTTCCAGGAAATGTTAGTCCATCTCTTAGAATGTAGAGGAAGCAAGCACTGTACCAAACAGTATTATCAGAAAACTAGTACTTTCTTTATTGAGATTGTGCTGACTACATCAGATCCAGAAACCCCAAGAAGCGGTTCACTAGTACTTAGGGACAACGACATAACAGATTTCAATTGTACAAAGTTAACTGAAAAATTCAAGATAGCGAAACAAGATTTTACCAACACAAGCAAAACCCAACTCAAAGAAGCCTAACAAAAAGCCAGACACAAATCAAGCACCGATGAGGGGCTCTCTGGCAGGCGGCAGCCCCTCGAAAGAAAAAGAAGTGCTGGAGAGCAGACTGTTTGCATTGGAGCATTTTACAAATGAGAACCCCCTTCCCAATAACGCGAGATACATAGAAAAATTGAGAGAGAGAGAGAGAGAGAGAGAGAGAGAGAGAGAGAGAGAGAGAGAGAGAGAGAGAGAGAGAGAGGGAGAGAGAGAGACCTCTGGCGGTGTAGGCGACAGACGTTGGCAGATTGAAGATGTGATACACACTGGCTGGGCAAACAGTCGACGATGGAGTGAGACGATGACCAGCAGGAGGAGGGAGACTACGAGCAGCAGGCAGACCAGGGGAGGTAGCAACGGCAGGAGGGAGACGGCGAGCAACAGGCAGACCAGGGGAGGTAGCAACGACAGGAGGGAGACGACGAGCAGCAGGTAGACCAGGGGAGGCAGCAACGGCAGGAGGGAGACGAGCAGCTGCGATGAGATGCGAGGGTGCCCTAACGGGCAAAAAAATAAACCCGGAAAAATGTTTCCACCCCTCTCGGTGGAAACATTTTTCTGGAAAGATTTTGCCATTTCCACGTTCAACGGCTACAAAAATATCTCCGCGTTTGATAGCATGGAAATTTTTTTAAATTTTGAAATTTTTTTCCTGAGCTACAGGAAATTTCCATGCTATCAAACGCCCCCTAAAATTTATCTCTAACAAATTAGAGATCACAAAGTTAAATTACATCTTCGAGAGTCTGCCAGCAGCCATGGATCAGAACATTTCTTTAAAAAATCATACAATTGTCCACATGGTACAGTTGGTGTAGGGAACCATTTCCATGCCCCAATCAATATGCAAGGGTGATATTGATATGGAAAAGTTTGATGGACATGGTCCACTGAACGAAACAAAAGCATTGAGTTGTAGTCAATTTATTGAACATACATTTTGACGATAGAACGGCTGAAGTTAGCTATCTGTGATTGTTTTTAAGAAACTCCATTCTTTGGTAGAAAAGGAAAGAGAGCAGATTGTTGTCCACACACAAAATTTAAAGCTTATGAGCACCAGAGAGAGGAACAAGAGGGAGGGCTGAAATAGGAAAAAGTTTGGTGAAATAGACACACCAATACCTCTCTCTCCCTCTCCTAAGGGAAGAAGATGACAGAGATTGACGTGAGTTACTCATTTACCTGTTGCCAAGGGCTGAGCTATGTAACTTTAATTCAGTATTAGAGTTAGATGGACCTGGATTCAATTATATGGGGCAGCTTCATGAGACCTAGGTAGATGTCACTTTATATTTTTAGTTCTTCGTGGGAAAAAAAATCTGTGTCTGCTTTATTCTACCCATGAAAAATGAACCGACAAACTACACAACAACTAGGAGTCACTAGTCAGTGGAAGGTTGTAGGTGGAGATTATGAACGCCAACGTTTGTGCCCAAATCAAAACATTGCAGGGGGTGCCTTGTCAGCCATCAATCCATAATTTGGTGTGGAAGCCACCATGTACCTCCCATTCGACTTGGGATCTGATTGTTTTCCATGCTAAGAATATGTGCCACCACATGGAAGAATTGCCTGGGCAAGAGTAGACAATCCATGGGCTATTGCGAGCTGTGTATCTGGCTCTTATTATATTCAAGCAAAGGGAATCAATTTGCAAGGCCTTGCAAACTAAAGTTGTAAGATATGCTAAAGTCAGTTAGCCTCCTTAGACCTATCTTACCATTCTTTTTGGGGAGGCAAAGGCGGGGCCATCTGATCAGATGGCTATTGCAGCAAATTTCAATGTCTCCTTCAATGAAATTAGCACAGGCCCATGCCCATAAAATTTTTTGCAGGATGGAAGGTGGGATCTTAAGACAAGCCCTGAATATGGCCTCATGTAAAAAAGAGTTATAGCTTCCCATCACTCTTGAGAAACATGCCTTTCTTCTCTTAGCTTACAGGTGAACAACTCTAAAATCTTAAATTTTAAATTGTGACACAATTATTAATACTAAAATCTAAAATTTCCATTACTGATATCAAATACATTGTGACAGAAGCTTTTTCACTTATGCGTATAGGTTCCAAATTTGAATTATTTGCTGCATTAGTGCTAGAACCGTATCACCCATTGTGTAAGTCTATGTCGTCTTTGTTTTTAAATGATGTTGGAAGTCAGGGGCTTCTAGGGCAACTTTATTCTCTCAATAAAGCACAAGCACATGTTAGGAAAGCTTAGATAAAAACATTCAAAATTGGGAAAGTACAATTGGTAGGGGTAAATGATAAGTGGCCTTCGATGTAAACAATAAAATTGAAACCTAAAATTGCCATTCTTGTCATGGTCACATAAAAAATGTCTACAACGATATTGAAACCTTAAATTGCCATTCTTGTTTTTTATACATCAAAACTTGAGTTTTTTTACTAATGTGTATAATGTTGCCTGATTGTTTTCTGTTATCTTTGTGCTCACATATATTTTTCCTATAAATTTGATTGTCAATGCTGGACAAATCCAAGTATCATACAGAGCTTGCAAATGTATGGTAGCAGGGGCAGAGCCAAGGGGGGCCGGTAGGGCCTTCTAATTTTTTAAAAGAATTCGTTTATTGATTAATTATTTTTAGTATTACATGTTTTTGTTGTTGTTTAATGATTACAATTTGTTTTCTACTTGATAAGAGATTATAAATTGAAAATTGATCATAAATTAAATGAGGTACATGGCCTTTATGCTTCACTTGGTTTAGACTTCAAGAAAACAGTTAGTCAGGATTACCCAACCCTCCATCAGACAGGTAGACACAGTGTAAGAACATTAGCAATAACACACTGGTGGGTCATTCTCAGCCCATTGTGAAGCTGAAAATGGAAAAGGAAGCAAGAATTCAGAAGGTGTGAAGATTAATTCCATTCTACTGTCCGCATTTTTTTTGTAAGCAAAAATGATGATCGTGACATGGGATCACATAGCTGGAAGGCATTGTTTCATCACCATTGGAACCATGGAACAATCAATACTTTTGCTTACAATTACAATAGAATTATACATACCTTCCTTTGCCATTTTCAGCTTCTTAATGGATGGTCAAAGACCCACCAGTGGCTTATTACTAGTGTTGCTACCTTGTGTACAATTGCCTATCTCATGGAGTCTTGGGTGCAGCTGTCTAACCGTCTTCCCGAAGTCCAAGCCAAGTGAAGCACAAAAGTCAAGCATGTTAGACCTCATTTATTTTGTGTCTTTCCCTTTACCTTCTACTAAATCACCTTTTGAGATGAAAATTATACATATATATATACATACATATATATATATATATATATATATATATATATATATATATATATATATATATATATATATATATATATATATATATATATGTCAGATGGCTAAAAACTGGAAACCTGCCATTAAAAGACAATCACAATTAATAGCATTGTTGATCATTTATTGTGTTTTTTTCATTTTCGTTGAGGACAAAAATGGAGGCTCATTGATAGGAATATATCCGAAGTTATGGGGCAAAAATGAAAATTGTAAAAAGTAAAATGGATAAATGGATGACGCACTGCATGGGCTCCTGCATAGTGCTCGACGATATCTAGTCTCACGAGCCATGGTATGGGCACAAGATCCAAGTGGAACATACATTGACATCCTTACAGAGAATGAACCATGGAGATAGTCCATGAAGATAACCCAACACATCAAAATTCTTGAGATAGTTTCACTCTCATTTAAATTCATCAATCCTTCTACAATAAAATAAAAGCACTACAATGGTTACCAAAAGCAATATGGCCTCACGTAAAACAGAGTTCTAGTCCAACAGATAGTATGTAACATATTCCTGATTGAACTTTGAAACTATTTAGTAGATCAATCCGGTGAAGTAATTCATATCTCACGAATATGGAATTTGATATCAAGTATCATGATTGAATCTCAATTTCAGTACTGATCTGCTTTTAGAAATACAGGATTTGAACGTAGGGCTGAATGTGATTACAGGAGAACCTAAAAAATGGATTTAAGTGATTGAAAATTTAATGCATATGATATATATTCAAGAAATTCAATAGCTTCTTTCTTGCATTAACTGAAATCCTAACTTTTCTTCTTGAAAGAAGCATGGATGGAGCCATGATACATTTAACTGCAGTATATATTGATTGAATATGAGGACTATGAAATTGACTTATTGGCCGACTGGTCAATTAGTTTGTAGTTCACAAGGTTTGGCATTAGTTTTTTTCGTCTTTGGCATAAATAATATAAAAAATAATGATCATTCTAGTACTTCACAAGGTGTGACATGATTTTTTCTTGGAAATATAAATCATAAATTGTTCACCTTTTTGAAAAATTTATTTTATAAGTAACGCATCGCTAGACATATAACAAAATTAATTAAATGTCTCATGGTCAAAGCATGTAATCTCTCTTTCTATATATATATATGTATATATATATATATATAGCATTCATTGACACAAATATTAATATTAAAATATAAAATTTCCATTGTTGTTACCAAATACGTTGTGACGCAAGCTTTTCACTTGTGCATATAGCTTCCAAATTTGAATAATTTTCTGCACTAGTGGCAGAACTATATCATCCATTGTATAATTCTATGACATCTAGTTTTTAAGCAATGTTGGATGTGAGGGGTCTTTTTGCCAACTCTATTGTCTCAATTAAAGCACAAGCTTAAGTCAGGAAAACATAGATACGAATACTCAAAGTTTGGAATCTACAATTGGTCGTGTTAAATAATAAGTAGCCTCTAATGTCAATAATAATATTGAAACCTAAAATTGTCATTTTTGTGATGATAGATACATTGAAAATGTCTAACAAACATTATTAAGCCTAAAATTGCCATTCTTGTTTTAGATATATCGAAACAAAGTTTTTTTAGTTGTGTATATTGCTGATACATAGAAACCTGAGTTTTTTTACTTATGTGTATAATGTTGATATGTTGAAACCTGAGTTTTTCCACTTATGTGTATAGTGCTTGAAACGTTATTTTACATTATCTTTCCTACTCACATATATTATGTCTATAAATTTGATTTTTTAAGGACAAATCCAAGTGCCATACTGAGCTAGCTAAGGGTTTGCTAAGGGTGTACTATAGTAGGGAGTATCTTGAGCCTCGAAAACACATGTAGTGAAATCATGCTCTTTATCAACTCCAAAACCATTCATTTTAAAATTTTCAACTTCATAAAGTTCTTGAATATCTGAATGAGGTACGTGGCCTTTGTTCTTCACTTGGTTTGGACTTCGGGAAGACAGTTAGTCAGGATTAGCCAAGCGTCTATGCGACAGGTATGCAATATAAGGACATTAGCAATAACACACTGGTGGGTCTTTTTCATGCCATTGAGAAGTTGAAAAGGGAAATAAAGCATCAATTCAGAAGGCATGTAGATTAGTTGTATTCCACTGTCTTTCCACTGTCTGCATTTGTTTGTAAGCAAAAGTATTGATTTTGACATGGGATCACGTAGCCGAAAGAGTTGAAAGACATTGTTTTATCGCTATTAGAACCATGGAACCAGTTCTTGCAGTGGCGATGAAGAAATCAGTACTTTTGCTTGAAATTAAAATAGAATTATACATGCCTTTTGAATTCTTGCTTCCTTTCCGATTTTCAGCTTCTCAATGGATTGACAAAGAGCCACCGTTGTCATATTGCTAATATTCTTACATTGTGTACAATTGCCTGTCTCATACTCTTGGGTGCAGCTGACTAACTGTCTGCTAGAACTCCAAACCAAGTGAAGTACAAAAGCCTTGATATACCTCATTTATTTTGCATATAACCTTATATGACAATCACGATTAACAGCATTGGCGATGATTTATGGTGTCTTTTTTGGCTTCCTCCAAGTGAGTGGATATGCAAATGCTTAGGAGAAAAATGGAGGTTTACTTATAGGAATATATCCGAAATTAGGAGGCTTAGATGAAAATTCTGAAAAGTAAAGAGGATAAATAGATTATGCCATGAGGGGATGATAAGGTGCGTGGGATCCTACGTGGTGCTCAACGATGTCCACTCTCAAGAACCCAACCCAATCATTGTGGGTCCCATTGTACCTCCCTCTCCCAAGAGAAGAAGAAGATGGGGATTGATGTGAGCATCTCATTTACCTACAGCCTACCAAAGATGAGCGGTTGAACTGCATGGAAAGCTAGCAGTTACTAGTCAGTGGTGTTTCAATAAGCATGGCTACCAAGGTTGAGAACCCGAGTTGAGAAAGTGGCTTGCAGATTCCAATAATAAGGCCTCCATTATATTCAATTCTAAGATTGAAAAAATCAGTAGTGTACTATTGCATCATATTTCATGTAAAATAGAGCATTGCCATAGGTTATGAAAATTTCCCAAGGACATAAAAAAGTTTGAGCTAATTTCACTCTTATTTTTTGTTCTTTAATCCTCATGGTGCTTCTTGGTTTAACAATTATCCTAACTTCTCTTTGTAAAACAAGCTTAGATTGCACCATGATACATGTAACCACAGTATATATTTTTTGAGCATGTGGATTATGAGAAGTGATTTATTGGATAATTGATTGATTTAGTTGGTAGTTCACAAGGTTCCACATAAGTTTTTTCTTCAGCGTAGAAACAAATTGTATATTATTCTAGTACTTCATAAGGTATGACATCAATTTTTTGTAAAATGTAAATGATAAATTGTTCACCTTTTTGAAAAAAATGTATTTTATAAGTAACACCTTATTAACCATGTAACACAATGAAATGTCATATGATCATTTTATATATATATATAAATTCCAAAATATTCTACATATTGGTTTCATTTCTTAAATTTTTTGTAGTAGTAAGAAAACAAGAAAATCTTCAAAGGTACTAAACTGGCCTAGAGTTTTTGATGTGATTAAAAATGCAAGTGTATTAACTTGCCAAATTAATGTAAAAAATTGTAAGAGTTGTTTTTCTAATGAACAAGAAGAAAATTTTTATAAAGAAATTTGTTTAAACCGTATAAATTTATTTTTTTGAATTACTTTTACCTGTGCAGCTGGTCGATTGTGAGTCTGCAAACCAAAAATTTTTGAGTGACTTCAATGTTTTACAAGGAATTAGATTTGCCTACATGATTCGAATTCAATATATATGTAAGAGTACTAAGAAATTTGACACAGAATTAGATTTGGATTCTAGTTTCAAATGTAGAAATTTGACTTTACTTTCTAACGCTCTGTTCTTGTGTTTTTTCAAGAATATATTCTAATTATTTTGATAGTGATCAGTGAAATTTGGCTTGATTATTGTAAGTTCATGTACTCTTCATTCTAGATCAGTCTACTTAACTTAGAGGTACGACCTAGGTTGTGTTTGTGAACCATAGAAATGAGATCTTCACCTAATCTGTAAAACCTCATACTCATGTTACACTTGGTAACAAATGACCCATTTGAGACATGTAATTGGATTGAGAAAAAAAATATTCGCTCGAGAATGAAGCATTACTTTGAGATCCTCACTGCTGCTAAATTGCTACTAAAATCAAGTTCTTGTCTAAATAGTAAACCCTATGCAACTTGGATTTCCGAACCCAAGTGGCTGCCTCAACTATGAGATTTGGGTGTTGGATCTACCCTAAAATTCAATGTTCAAATAAATGGCAGATCTAATTTATTCAGATTCCAAATCTGCAAGAATGTCAAAATCAGCAGATTTCATGCCTGAAGGAGGGGTGGTCAGACTGATCCAGACAAGAATCTCGGACGGTACCCCTCCTGCCATTGTGAGAGAGGCATCTGGTTGATGGTTTGCCAACCGGCAAAGAGAGACATTGTTTGCATGACACAGTCTATTTGAGAAGCCCCAAACACTAAAAGGTCGGATCTAAAATCCAAGGATCTGAAATCACCTTAAATCTTCAATGCAACCAAACATGGCCTAAAGGCTTCTCAATGGCATTAGAGTCATTCATTTGGTTGTTGATGTAACAATTTAATAGTTGAGATCAAGGGTGGAGTTGGGACTTTTTTATAACAGGCCCAAACTATAGTTTCAAAATTTTAATGGAAATGTAGATCACTTTTAAATTTTTTTGTTTAAAGTATAAAAGAATAATGATTTTGAGATTTTTTCCCTATCTTTGACTCCAGTTTTGTTTTAACTGTCTAGGTGGCCTCCACTTTCTTCAAAGAGAAACTCCCCAAACTGGTTGGTTCATTCAGTGATGTTGAGAAGTCGCAAAATTTTTCCTTTTTGCCATTTAATTTTTCTTAAAAGAAATGATTTTTTTGTTAATCATGTAAACAATTCATTATCAACAAAATCTACATCAATATTGTTTAATGAATCTCTCTTTTCTTCTCTATGTATAATATTAATGAATATTTATATATTTCTGTGTGTGTGTGTATATATATGAGGTATGTCGAGACCTACAGGCAATCATTTTTGCCATTGACCTTTCCAGGATTGACCACTGACAAAAAACGAGGAAGGTATTTTAGTAATTAAAGATTAATTAGAGTCTCTTTTTCTGCTCAATTTTTGTCTCAACCATTCATTTTGGAAAAATAAGTGGCCAAAATGATTCCTTAGAGCTTCTGATGATTTAGCACCTACCAATTTTCTCTCTCTCTCTCTCCCACTCTCTCACACACACAATATATATATATATATATATATATATATATATATATATATATATATATATATATATATATATAATAACATTATTAAAGTTTCCATTAATGTCATCAAATGCTTTGTGACACAAGTTTTTTCTTACTTATGCGTATAGCTTCCAAATTTAAATAATTTTCTGCACTAGTGCCAAAACTATGTCACCAATTGTATAATTCTAAGATATATTAGTTTTTAAACAACCTACAATGTGAGGAGTCCTTTTGCCAATCCTATTATCTCAATTAAAGCACAAGCATAAGCTATAATTTCCACTACTGATATCAAATACATTGTGAGACAAGCTTTTTTAGTTATGCATGTAGCATCCAAATTTGAATCATTTGCTGCACATGTGATAGAACCATATCGCTCATTGTGTAAGTCTATAACATCTTAGTTTTTAAGCAATGTTGGATGTGAGGGGTTTTTTGGCCAAGTTTTTACTCTCAAGTAAAGCACAAGCACATATTAGGAAAACTTGGATACAAATACTCAAAGTTTGGAATGTACAACTGGTAGGGGTAATTGATAAGTGGCCTTAGATGTAAACAATAATATTGAAACCTACACTTGTCATTCTTGTCATGATAGATACATCGAAAATGTCTACAACAATATTGAAACCAAAAATGTTTTTTACAGATCGAAACTTGATTTTTTTTAAGTTATGCGTATATTGTTCCTAAAATGTTATTTTCTGATATCTTTCTGCTCACATATATTTTTTCTATAAATTTGATTGTTGAAGCTGGACAAATCCAAGTATCATACAAATCTTGGGAATGTATGGTAGTAGGGTTAGAACCAAGGGGTTGCGTATATTGTTCCTAAAATGTTATTTTCTGATATCTTTCTGCTCACATATTTTTTCTATAAATTTGATTGCTGAAGCTGGACAAATCCAAGTATCATACAAATCTTGGGAATGTATGGTAGCAGGGTTAGAACCAAGGGGGTCAGCTGGGGCCATGTAATTTAAAAAAAAATCATTTAATTAACGAATTATTTTCAATATTATATGTTTATGTTATTGTTTAATGATTACAATTCGTTTTTTTACTTGATAAAAGATTAGAAACTATTGTTTTGTTTCATTTAGCTTGTAATATTTTTTGAGTTGTTTTTTTCATATATTTTGGGCTTTTCTACTTGATAAAAGTGATTCTAATTTGATGTAGTTCGATTTGACTGAACCAGATTAAAAAAATACTCAATGATCTGGGAACACATTTCAACTTTTATGGGACTTTCTTGAGTCTCAAAAACACCTTTAGTGCAAATATGCTCTTTATCAACTCCAAAACCATTTATTATAATTTTTCAACTTCATAAATTTTTTGAATATGTGAATGAGGACCATGGACTTTATGCTTCACTTGGATTGGACTTCAGGAAGGTTAATCAGGATTACCCAAGCCTCCATGAGATAGGTAGACAAAGTGTAAGAACATTAGCAATAACATGCTGGTGGGTCGTCCATTGAGATGCTGCAAATGGAAAAGAAAGCAAAAATTCAGAAGGCATGTAGACTAATTTTATTCTACTATCTGCATTTTTTTGTAAGTAAAAGTACTGATTGTAACTAAAAGGAATTGTTTCAACGCTATTGGAAACATGGAACAATCAGTACTTTTGCTTACAATTACAATAGAAGTAAACATACCTTCTGAATTGTTGCTTCCTTCGCCATTTTCAGCTTCTCAATGGATTGACAAAGACTACCACGGTCTTATTGTTAATGTTCTTACATCATGTATAATTGCCTATCTCATGGAGTTTTGGGTGCAGCTGGCTAACCATCTTCCCGATGTCCACATCAAGTGAAGCACAAAGCCATGTTTTACCTCATTTATTTTGCATATAACCTTATCATGTCTGTCTCTCTCTTTACATTCTAATAAATCACATTTTTTAGAAGAAAAAGCATTATATATACACACACACACACACACACACACACATATATATATATATTCAGATGGCTATAAGTTGGAAAGTTTTTATTGAATAACAATCGCAATTAACAGCATTGGCAATGATTTATGATGTCTCTTTTGCCTTCTTCATTTTTCAGAAATATTCATTATTCTACCATAAATTTGGAAGAGGTATGTTGTTTCCCCTGCTAAAATCGCAAGGATTTTCAGATCCAATTTCTGAGTAGAAGATCTGGACCCAAGTTCTAGTGGACCAACTATGAGGAACCCATGCCCTATAAAAAAACAGACATATGTAGAGGTCGACAGTGAAGAAAATGTCAGTAAAACTTTTTCTAACATTTGTAGAGGCCGTCAGTAAAGAAATTGTCGGTAAAAACTATCACCAACATTTTTGTGGCTCACATCATTGCACGCATCGGTGTAGACATCTTCAATGACATGTGATCGATATTTGGCTATCTAGAGTAACCTTGCTCACTTATAAGGACTGTTCGATCCAATGTGATGTTTCGTTCATCATGGGCATTTTAATCATCTAATATTTGTTTATACATTTTCTCATTTTCTCTCAATCGTCCATTACGCTAAATGAAACAACCTTCATGAATCAGCATCCACTCACTCATATATATATATATATATATATATATATGTAGGTATGCATATTATTCCCTTGAAAATAAAAGGCCAAACCGCTGAACGAAACTAAAAATGGAGTTTTATAGGAATGGAATTTTTGCTTAAAAAATGGAAGTAAATGTTAATTCCCTGGATGGTTATTGCGATTTATATCGGTTTGATTCAGCAAATTGAGGACCCACAACATATTTTTTTCATTTTTTTATTTGAGTAAGAAAAGCAAAAGGTTGAATTGTGTGCATCGGAAACTTTTCATGCACTGTATTGTCCTATTAAGTACCACGGAAAATGGTGAACCCAACTAATAGTAACCTAAACTACTGTAATTAGTATGCTAATTCATGACTTAGTGTGTGCATTCATTTGACAGAGCACTACTACAAGAAAAGAGTTGAACGTGACATTGAAAAAAGGAAGAGAAAATGATGATGTTCTTGGGCTTTGTAAAATTCATGGAGTGGGTTGAAGAGTGTGTTGCTACCTACTGACGATGATGCAGTCCAGAACCAGGCTAGAGATGGGAGGAGGGGATTCCAGGCCTATTTACATGGCAACACAGTTTCATGTCCCTTAATTTAGGGTATAGTTTTTTTAGGGCTTATATGTCAATGGTTACAAAAGCACACTGTTTCATGTATCTGCATCAATAATTGGAGAAACTACTCGTGAAACATTATGTCATAGTACTATATGAATGTCCTTCTATTCTAAAGACAGATACGTGCATGTATTACTATTCCCATTTCCAAACAAGCCCTTAAGAAACGTTATGTCATCAAGATATTTTTTAAGACATAATTTACAATCTGTCACACGAGTATGATGCATACTCTTATTTACTTTAAAATTGTAGAACTGAGATCAATTCACCACTTATGTGTCACCCAACAATTTGGTTCTAATATAAAGAAAATCACAACTGCTTTATTTCTTGACAGACCTACGCATAATGAGCTTCAATGGGGTTTTTTTGCATTGTAGCTGCTTGTTTATATAACTTGATGAACGATCGTCAATATGAGCATTGATGACGCACCATTTCAATGGGCAATGCTGGAGCCTCCTCAATGTCTAGGTGATGGTTTATTGGGTGAGTAGAACCCACTGCTTGCCTGAAGACTGAAGCCTAAACTTTAACCCTTGCCTTTTTAGGGTTCAAGGTTTTTTTAGGTTTGACATGCCATCCCACTGTACTTGTATATATGTGACCTCCTTTTTTGTAGTTCAGAAAATTGTTGAGAATGAAAACTAGCTGCTTACCAATCCCTGCCTTGTTCATTGCGATAATGTCCTTTAGAACGTGTATGCATATGCTTGCAGGTGGAGAGATTTTAAACACCAATGTTGTGTTCAAATAAAAACTTGCATAGTGTTGCACTAGTCATTAATTTCAATAGTTTACATGATTGATCAAGTATCTCAACTTAATTAGTCTGCAGTTTCTCCAAGTGTGATGACAGGTAAGAAGGTTATGAAGCTGGCCACTGAGAGCGTTGTTGTAGACATGATTTGTTCAAAATTAAATTTGAAGGCACATAATTGGAATTCTCAACCTAACCAGAAGTATACATTTGCTAAAATAAAATAAGATTAAATATATGGTGAAGATTACTAGGATAAATGATCATACCTGTTATTCCTATCTAGTCATTGCTGGGTGCACGGCTTCCCTGGATATAGCAAAGCTGTTTTTGGTTTTTTTTAAGTTCTTTCAATAATGAAAAATGGTTCAGTAATCAGGCAGATTGGATTTGGATCGGTGTACTATGCAGTGTGTTCAAGACCCAAAGCCCATCACATCATATTATTGGGTCCTAATAGGAAAATTTCCCACATTTTTTCTCTC
Organism: Nymphaea thermarum; assembly: GCA_011799765.1. Taxonomy (NCBI): domain Eukaryota; kingdom Viridiplantae; phylum Streptophyta; class Magnoliopsida; order Nymphaeales; family Nymphaeaceae; genus Nymphaea; species Nymphaea thermarum. Next base: position 46,472 of record JAANDH010000754.1, read on the forward strand.
TTTGTCACAGGGGGTTTAGCAACATAAACATTAAGAAGAGTTCTACGAATATATATCAAAATTAGGATAGATTCATGAAGCACTACATTTTAGCATTTGAACAGTATGCTTTAATTCTTAAAATAGATTTATGAAAGACTAAATTAATGTTAATGTTACCAAACAGCCTTTTATGGGATTCTTTTTACTCTAATTTTATGATTGCTCTTAGTTTTTAAAGTAAAATTGTGTTAAGGGGCTTCTTGGTCTTTTTGAACATGCAAACATTCTTTTTTTGTTACATTCAATCTACCTTGCTTAAAGATTTGTTTTTGACTGATCTATAGCATGATTTGTGGGGAGTCAAGGTCCCATCCAGGTCAATTTATGACTGAAAGTTATGGACACACATATGACTGGTGAACTTGGTAGACTTTTTTTTTGAGGTTTAGAATAAGTCCATGATGACTCCTTAAAGAGTGTATATGAATGGCTATCGTAGGGTGATGTCATGGGAAATGTGTGGTCATCAAATGTGGACTTCTTTAAAACACATATAATCCTCAAAATACTTGTTTCGAGAGTATTGCATATGATACTTAATTGGATATTGTTTGTTTTTTTTCTTTCTCTTTTTTAGAACAGTTTAATAAGATCTCTAAATTATATCGAATGTATTGTCATCCCTATAAAAAATAGACCATGGACAAAGGTTATGAAAATAACCCAACCATACAAAAAATTTTGAGCTAATTTCACTCTTAATTTAAGATCTTTAATCCTCCTTATGCTTTTAGATGGAGCCAATATATCTGTAACCAGTACATATTGATTGAGCTGAGGACTATAAGAAGTGATTTATTGTTCGATTGATCGATTTTGTTTGTAGTTCACAAGGTTCCACATAATTTTTTTCTTCGACGTAAAAACAGATTATATATCATTATAGTATTTCACTAAGTATGACATACTTTTTTTCGTAAAAATATAAATGATACATCATCCACCTTTTTGAAAAAATTATTTTGTAAGTGACACCTTGTTAACCATGTAATGCAATTAAGTAAATGTCGGACTATCAATGCATGCAACATTTATGTAAATATAAATTCCAAAATATTCTACGTATTGTTTTCATTTCTTAAAATTCTCATGGCAGTAAAAAAATTAAAGCTTATAGGGTACTAAATGGGCTTACAGTCTTTGAATTGATTAAAAATATGAGTATTTTATCTAGCCAAATTAATTTTATAACAATATGTGGATAATTCATATACAAGTATGTTATAAATATTATTTTTCTAATGAACAAGAAGAACTTTTGTTAGAACTGTATAAATCTATTTTTAAGAATTCTTTAAACCCGTGCAGCCGGTCAACTGCGAGTCCGGGAACCAAAATTTTTTTACTAACTTGAACGATTGACACAGAATTAGATTTCCCTACAATTTTTTAGTGGCAACCATTTGTTTTGCAGTTGTTGATTTGTATCAAGATTTTGTCGCTAGTGTCGGCGGTCAAGTGTTACAATGGTGACAATTCTTTCCTTGTAGATCATTTTTAAATTTTTTATTCAAAGTATAAAGAATAATGATTTTGAGAAGTTTCTATCAATTACATAATTCTCATAATGTAAACAATTCATTAGCAGCAAAATCCACTTAAATGTCATTTAATGAATCTCACTTTTTCTCTCTATATGTCAGTTTGTGTTTGTGTGTATGTATGTGTGTAAGTGTGTGTGTGTGTCTCTCTCTCTCTTCCTCTATATATATATATATATATATACACACATAGAGAGAGAGAGATAGAAAGACATTGGTTGGTATGAGATCCATAAACTATAATTTTAGCCATTGACTTTTCGGAGATGGATAGTTGAGAACAATTCAGTAAGGGTATTTTACTAATCTAGCATAAGGAGAATCTTTGTCTCTCAAAATTTTTCAACCATGTATATAGAAAAACCAGTGGTCAAAATAATTTTTTGTAGGGTTTGCACCTAAAGGTTTAGTACCTACCAATTTATCTCTCACACACAATATATATATATATATACATCATTCAATGCAAAAGTATTAATATAAATATTAATATTAAACACATTGTGACAAACATTTTTTATTTATCCATGTAACTTAAAAATTTGAATAATTTGCTGCACTAGTGCTAGAACTATATTGTCGTTATATAAGTCTATGATATCTAAGTTTTTAAACAATGTAGGATGAGAGAAGTCCTTTTGCCAACTTTATTCTCTCAAATAAAGCACAAGCATAAGCAGGGAAAATTTAGATACAGATACTTGAAGTTTGGAATGTACAATTGGTAGTGGTAAATAATAAGTGAACAACAATGTCAACAATAATATTGAAACCTAAAATTGTCATTCTTGTCATATATACAACGAAAATGTCAACAACAATAATGAAACCTGAAATTGCCATTCCTGTTTTTGATACATCAGAACCCGAGTTTTTTTACTTAAGCAAATAATGTTTCGTGAAATGTTATTTTCCAATATCTTACTGCTCACATATTTTTTCTATAGATTTGATTGTTGAAGAACAAATCCACGTATCATTCTGAGCTTGCTAAGAGTGATCTAAAGTTTTAAGCATTTGATACTAATGTCATTCCGTTGTATATCCTCAGTCAGATTGTCTGCATAAAGTTCTTGAATATGTGAATGAGGTAAGTGGCCTTTGTTCTTCACTTGATTTAGACTTCAGGAAGACGGTTAGTCTGGGCTACCAAAGCTTCCACCAGACAGGTAGACACGATGTAATAACATTAGCAATAACACACTGATGGGTCCTCAGTCCATTTAAAAGCTAAAAGTGGGAAAGAAAGCAAGGATTTAAAAGGCATGTAAATTAATTTTATTGTACTATCAAGATTGTGACTTGGGATCACATAACTGAATGACAATTTTTCATTGCTATTGAGACCATGAAACTTGTTGGGCTCACCCAATTGAGGTAAAGAAGCTACTGGTTTTGAGGTTACATAGTTCCTGCAGTAGCGATGAAACATTCAGTACTTTTGCTTAAAAGTACAACAGAATTATACATACTTTGTTAATCGTTGCTTCCTTTGCCATTTTCAGCTTTTCAATGTTTTGACAAAGACCCACCACTGTCTTATTGCTTATGTTCTTATATTGTGTATAATTGCCTATCTCATGTAGTCCTGGGTGCAGCTGACTAACCGTCTTCCTGAAATTCAAATGAAGTGAAGCACAAAAGCAATGTTATACCTCACTTATTTTGCATATAAAATAACCTTATCATGTCAGTCTCTTTCTTTACATTCTAATAAATCACCATATATATATATATATATATATATATATATATATATATATATATATATATATATATATAGCATTGCCAATGATTTGTGGTATCTTTTTTGGCTTCTTCATTTCTCCACATACAAGATTGAATTTGAAGATGAAAGGAACATTTCCATGTCGCAATCAATATTCAAGGGCAATATTCCGAAGGAAGAATTTGATGGACACGGTCCCATGGAATGGAACAAAAGCATTGAGTTGCGACCAATTCATTGAACATACATTTCGACGACCTAAGGTCCGAAGCTAGCTATCTGTGATCATTTTCAGGAAACTCCATTTCTTGGGAGAAAATGAAAAAGAGAAGATTGTTGTCCACACAAAATTTAAAGCTTATGAGCACCAGAGAGAGGAACAAGAAGGAGGGCCAAAATAGGAAAAAGTCTAGTGAAATAGTCACACCAATACCTCTTTCTCCCTCTACTAAGGGAAGAAGATGATAGAGATTGACGTGAGCTGCTCATTTACCTGCTGCCCAGGGCCGAGAAACTTATGCATATTGAATCATTTGCTGCACTAGTGCTAGAACCATATCACCAATTGTATAAGTCTATGTCGTCTTTGTTTTTAAATGATGTTGGAAGTCATGGGCTTTTTGGCCAACTCTATTCTCTCAAATAAAGCACAAGCACCAGCTAGTAAAACGTAGATACAAATACTCGAAATTTGGAAAGTACAATTGGTAGGGGTAAATGATAAGTGGTCTTCAACGTAAACAACAATATTGAAACCAAAAATTGTTATTCTTCTCATGGTTGCATCAAAAATATCTACAATGATATTGAAACCTAAAATTGCCGTTCTTGTTTTTTATACATCGAAACTTACTTTGTTTTTACTTATGCGTATACTGTTCCTAAAATGTTATTTTTGATATCTTTCTTCTCACATATATTTTTTCTATAAATTTGATTGTTGAAGCTGGACAAATCCAAGTATCATACAGAGCTTGCAAATGTATGGTAGCAGGGGTAGAGCCAAAGGGGGTCAGCAGGGCCTTGTAATTTTTTAAAAGAATTCTTTTATTGATTAATTATTTTTAGTATTACATGTTTTTCTTGTAGCTTAATGATTACAATTCTTCTACTTGATAAGAGATTATAAATTCAAAAGTTATCGTAATTTAAATGAGGTACATGGCCTTTATGCTTCACTTGGCTTAGACTTCAGGAAGATAGTCAGTCAGGATTACCACATCGCACGAGTAGATATACAAAAGTTGAGGAGAAAATGGAGGCTCATTTATAGGAATATATCTGAAGTTATGGGGATCAAATGAAAATTGTAAAATGTTAAGTGGATAAATGGATCATGCGCTGCAAGGGCTCCCGTGTGGTGCTCAACCATATCCACTCTCAAGACTGAGCCATGGTATGGGCACAAGCACTCACCGTCTGAAAAAATATCAGGAATCTTTTTTTCCTCGTTGTTTACTTTTATTTATCTAGTTGCTCATTTTCCAAAAATATTTGTGAGTGGAAGATCCCGACATGAGTTCTAGTGCACCCACTATGACAAACCCATTCCCTACCCAAGAAAGAACTGCATATAGTAAATGCAGTACCCAGCCAATGGTCTCAACACAAACATCCTTTATATTTTATCTCTTTCTCTAAAATTTTTTTGAAGAGTTATTTAGCAATTGGAAAATGAGTGTTATCAAGTTGTATTAAATTTTAGGATAGATTCATGAAACACTACCTTTAGTGATTGATCAAACTACCATAACCTTTGAAATAGATAATTGGAATACTAAACCAATTTTATGATACTGAACACTATTTATGGTGATCTTTTTTACTGTAGTTTTACAATCGCACTTTGTTCTAAAGGTGAAAGTGTGTTAAGGAGCTGTTTGGTCTTTTCGGACATCCAAACATTCTCTTTCTATTATGTTCAATATACTTTGCTTAAAAATTCGTTTATGAATGAGGTGTAGCATGATCGGTGGGGAGTCAAGGTCCCACTAGGGTCAATGCACGACTGAAAATTATTCAGCACTAGAATAGAATAAGGTCATGGGGTCGCCAAAAAGGGTGTGTAGGAATGGCTATGGTAGGATTATATTAAGACAAAGGTGTGGCTATGTATTATAAAACATAATTTTCTTCTTGTGTAGCACTACTTAATTATTTAATAGTTCTGAATCACATAATGATAAGAAGAGACATGCCTTTTTTGGCATTCTATGATTGACATATGGCAACCTTAATTTGCCAGCCCTAAACGATGTTTACATTTTATAAAAAGGGCACATGCAAAACATGAAATGCACCTTTCTTGGTAGGAAACCAAATAAAACATCTTTCTTAGAAAACAACTTATTGGAAACCTCATTTTATCTAACTGAATGCTCCACTGGTGGCTAAATAAATCATGGATCATTGTTTATAGAAGTGAGAATTCATTTAAGGCGGACTTTCTGGCTTAAAATTTCATCTGTTTCCAAAATTTTCTTTTCCTTTTGGCATGTTGGAATGAGGCACACTGAACATTGCATAAAACATCACTTCTCAAAATAGGTAGCTCAATTGTGGTTCCCATCTTATCCCTGTCATAATGCAAAGACAACATTCATGGTATCTCCATACATGCCAATTAGTTAATATTTGCAATACATCATCTCCAAAGCGGGTTTACAAAACAGTGAGATAACATATGTTTAATGCAACAACTCCCACAAAAAAGATTTTTAAAATCTAAGAGCACTAGTTACAGGATATTCACTTAAAATTAAATCAAATCTGAAACTGAATCCCATTACACATTTATGTATATCTGAATCCGAATTTGAACCAGACTTGATCTCAATTCTTAAAACAAAAGTCAATTAGGTTTCCTTATCCTATATTAATGTTTTGTTCTCCTATATTGATTTTTTTCATATCTGATTTTCTCAAAATTTTCAATGGGATTATCCAACCGAAATGGGACAAACATTGACATCCTTACAGAAAATGAAACGTGGAGATTAGCTATGAAAATAACCGAACACAGCAAAACTCTTGAAATAGTTTTGCTCTCATTTTAAATTCATCAATCCTTCTGCAATAAAACAAAAGTGCTAAAATGGTTCCCAGAAGCAATATGGCCTCACGTAAAATAGAGTTCTAGCGACCCATCACTCTTATCCATCAGATAGTATGTAACCTATTCTTGATTGAACTTTGAAACTATTTATTAGATAAATCCGTTGAAGTAATTCATATCTATCGATTATGGAATTTGATATCAAGTTTCATGATTGAATCTCAATATCAGTACTATCTGATTTTAGAAATACAGGATTTTAATCTAGGTCTGAATGTGATTACAAGGAGCATCTAAAAAATGGATTTAAGTAATTGAAAATGTAATGCATATGATATATATTCAAGAAATTCAATAGCTGTTTTCTTGCATTAACTGAAATTCTAACTTTTCTTCTTGAAAGAAGCATGGATGGAGCCACGATACATTTAACTGCAGTATATATTGATTGAATATGAGGACTATGAAACTGATTTATTGGCAGATTGGTCAATTAGTTTGTAGTTCACATGGTTCAACATTAGTTTTTTTCATCTTTCGCATAAATAATATAAATAATAATAATCATTCAAGTACTTCAAGTGGTATGACATCATTTTTTCTTGAAAATCTAAATAAAAAATTGCTAACCTTTTTGAAAAATTTATTTTATAAGTAACACCTCATTAAACATGTAACAATAATAATTAAATGTTTCATGACTCTCTCTCTCTCTCTCCCTCCCTCTCTCTCTCTCTCTCTATATATATATATATATATATATATATATATATATATATATAAATGTTTCATGACTCTCTCTCTCTCTCTCTCTCTATATATATATATATATATATATATACAAATATATATAGCATTCATTGCCACAAATATTAATACTAAAATATAAAATTTCCATTGCTGTTATCAAATTCGTTGTGACACAAGCTTTTTTACTTGTGCGTATAGCTTCCAAATTTGAATAATTTTCTGCACTGGTGCTAGAACTATTTCACCCATTGTATAATTCTATCACATCTAGTTTTTACTTGTACATATAGCTTCCAAATTTTTACTTATGTGTATAATGTTTATACATTGAAACCTGAGTTTTCTTACTTATGTGTATAATGTTGCCTGAAACATTATTTTACATTATCTTTGCTACTCACATATATAGAGCTAGCTAAGGGTTTGATAAGGGTGATCTCAGGTTTTAATCATTGTTTTGCGAATGTACGGTAGTAGGGAGTATCTCGAGTCTCAAAAACACATTTACTAAAGCCATACTCTTTATCAACTCCGAAACCATGTATTTTAAAATTTTCAACTTCATAAAGTTCTCGAATATGTGAATGAGGTATGTGGACTTTGAGAAGATAGTTAGACAGGATTACCCAAACCAAGAGAGGCGATTGCGAGACACAGTCTATTTGAGAAGCCCCAAATCCTAAAAGATCGGATTTAAGATCCAAGGATCTGAAATCACCTTTGATCTCCAATGCAACCAAACGTTGCGTAAAGGTTTCTCAATGGCAACAGAATCATTCATTTGGTTGTTGATGTATCAATTTAATAGTTGGGATCAGGGGTGGAGTTGGGAATTTTTTATAACGGGGCCAAACTATAGTTTCAAAATTTTGACGGAAATGTAGACCACTTTTAAATTTTTTGTTGAAAGTATTAAAGAATAATGATTTTGAGATGTTTCTATCAATTAAAAAATTTGACCCTTTTTTTCCTTTCTTTGATTCCAGTCTTGTTCTAACTGTCTAGGTGGCCTCCACGTTCTTCAAAGAGATGCTCTTCAAACTGGTTGGTTCATTCAATGATGTTAAGGAGTCACAAAACTTTTTTTTTTCCATTTAATTTTTCTTAAAAAGAATGATTTTTTTCATTAATCATGTAAATAATTCATTATCAACAAAATCTACATAAATGTTGTTTAATACATCTCTCTTTCTCTTTGTATGTATAAGATTCATTTATATTTATATATCTCTCTCTCTCTGTGTGTGTGTATGTATATGTAGGTACGTATGAGACCTAGAAACAATCATTTTAGTCATGGATCTATCCAGGATGGACCACTGAGAAAAAACTGAGAAAGGTATTTTTGTAATTAAAACATTAATTAGAAACTTTTTTTCTCAACCATTCACTTTGGAAAAATAAGTGGCCAAAATGATTCCTTAGGGGAACTGACGGTTAAGCACCTACCATTTTTCTTTCTCTCTCACTCACACATACACTATATACATATACATATATATATATATATATATATAAAATGTTAATATTAAAATCTAAAATTTTCATTAATATTATCAAATGCATTGTGACACAAGCTTCTTTTTTAATACTTAATATAGCTTCCAAACTTGAATCATTTGCTGCACTAGTGCCAGAACTATGTCACCCATTATATAATTATTGGATATATTAGTTTTAAAACAATGTACAGTGTGATGGGTCCTTTTGCCAACCCTATTATCTCAATTAAAGCACAAGCATAAGTTATAATTTGCATTACTAATATCAAATGCATTGTGAGACAAGCGTTTTCAGTTACGTGTATAGTTTCCAAATTTGAATAATTTGCTGCACTAGTGCTAGAAGCATATCACTCGTTCTGTCAGTCTATGTCATCTTAGTTTTTTAACAATGTTGGATGTGAGGTGTCTTTTGGCCAACTCTATTCTCTCAAATAGAGCACAAGCACACATTAGGAAAACCTAGATATGAACACTCGAAGTTTGTAATGTACAACTGGTAGGGATAAATGATAAGTGGCCTTCAATGTAAACAATAATTAGAAACCTAAAACTCTCATTCTTGTCATGATAGATACCTCGAAAATGGTCTACAAAAATATTGAAACCGAAAATTGCCATTCTTGTTTTTTACACAATGAAACTTGAGTTTTTTTTTACTTATGTGTATACTATTCCTAAAATGTTATTTTCTTATATCTATCTGCTTACATATATTTTTTCTATAAATTTGATTGTTGAAGCTGGACAAATCCAAGTATCATACAAAGCTCGGGAATATATGGTAGCAGGGGTAGAGCCAAGGGGGTCAGCAGGGGCCACGTAATTTTTAAAAAAAATCATTTAATTGATGAACTATTTTCAATATTATATGTTTTTGTTATTGTTTAATGATTACAATTCGTTTTCTACTTGATAAAAGATTAGAAACTACTGTTTGTTTCATTTAGCTTGCAATATTTTTTGAGTTATTTTTTTCATGTATTTTGGGCTTTTCACAAAATTCCACTGTTTCTATTCCTCGACTAAAAAGTGATCCTAATTTGATGTAGTTGGATTTGACTGAGCCATATTCAAGGATATGGGGAACACATTTCAACTTTTATGGGACTATCTTGAGTCTCAAAAACACCTTTAGTGCAAACATACTCTTTACCCACTCAAAAACCTTTTATTTAAATTTTTTGAAATTCATAGACTTCTTGAATATGTGAATGAGGACTATGGCCTTTATGCTTCACTTGGTTTGGACTTCAGGAAGACAGTTAGTTAGGATTATCCAAGCCTCCATGAGACAGGTAGACACAATGTGAGAACATTAGCAATAACACACTGGTGGATCTTTCTCAGTCCATTGGGAAGCTGAAAATGGAAACGAAAGCAAGAATTGTAATAACACAATGTTTTATCACTATTGGAACAATGGAACTTGTTGGACTTGCCCAATTGAGGAAAAGATGCTACTGGTTTTGAGGTTGCGTGGTTCCTGCACTAGCAATGAAGCAATCAGTTACTTTTGCTTAAAATTACAATATAATTATAGACACCGTGTGAATTCTTGCTTCCTTTTCATTTTCAGCTTCTCAATGGATTGACAAAGACCCATCACTGCCTTATTGGTAATGTTCTTACGTTGTGTGTAACTATCGTCTCATGGAGTCTTGGGTGCAGCTGACTAACCATCTTCCCAAAGTCGGAACCAAGTAATGCACAAAAGCCTTGTTATACCTCAATTATTTTGCATGTAATCTTACCATGTTTGTCTCTGCCTTTACCTTCTGTTAAACACTTTTTGAGAAGAAAAAGAAGAATATAAATATATATATAACTTGTCATTAAAGACAATCACAATTAACAACATTAGCGATGAACTATGGTGCCTTTTTTGCCATCCTCATTTTTCCACATGCAAGAGTGAATAAATAAAGCCACCACCGCGTGAGCAGATATACAAAAAGTGAGTTGAAAAATGGAGGTTCACTTATAGGAATATATCCTAAGTGTTAGGCGTGAAAGAAAAGCCAACAAAGTAAAGTGAATAAATGTATTATGCTCAACGATATCCACTCTCACGAACCCAATCCCATCTCCATGGGTCCAATTGTATGAACACTTGCACTCACCCATCTGAAAAATATCAGGATTACTTTTTCTTCCTCATTCACTTTATTCTTCATGCCATGCTCCACCTTAGTAAGAACTGCATAAATAAAATGCCTGAGGTACCCAGCCGATGATAGGGTGTGTAGGAATGGCTATGGTACGGTGGTATCAAGACAAATGTGTGGATATGTATTATGAAATATAATTTTCTTCTTATCTAACACTATTTAAGTATTTAATGGTTCCAAATCACATAATGCTAAGAAGATACATGCCATTTTTTGGCATTGTATGATTGACATATGACAACCTTAATTTATCAGCCCTAAACCGTGTTTGCATTTTATAGGGCACACAGAAAACATGAAATACTCCTTCCTTGGTAAGAAACTAAATAAGCCTTAAAGAGGACATTTTGTGAAAAAAACATTTGGTTATTTGGAATGTCATAATATATACATATACATCTATATATATATATAACTCTAGCATTTATATGTCAAAATCATAGTTGATTCTCTCTCTCCCAGATGCCTCTCTCCTTTCACGATTTTCTCAATCCCTTCCTCCATCCGTCATCCACAAGCACCGACGGCTCCCTCGCTTTCTTCTCAAAATCCTCTTTAGGTCCCCTTTTGTGTTAACAAAGCATGGGTGGATTCCACCCATCACTGCCTTCACCACCTGGTGGCTTGGGACTCGGTGGAGTCTTGGCGGGCGGGCTAGTGAGGTGCTGGGTGGTGGCAGTGGAGATGTGTGGAATAATCCACCAATCTTCTTCCTCCCTCCCTCCCAGCTGCATTAAACCATGGATGCCACTTAACACAGCTGGGAAGGAGGAAGAGACAATGAGGGAGGGAGGAGTCAGGGACAGAGCAAATGTTAAACAAATTTAATTAAAAAAACTAGTATCTGAGTCAAAAGATCGGATGGCTTAGACCAACTGCCAGTCATGGTTCAGCTTCTCTCTCTCCTAATGGAAACCTCATTTAAAGCCGATTTTCTGGCTTAAAATTTCATCTGCTACCACAATTTGTTTTTCTTTTGGTATGTTGGAATGGGGCACGCAGAATACTACATAAAAACATCGCTTCTCAAAACAGGCAACTCCATTGTGGTTCCTGTCTTATCCCTGTCATAATGCAAAGACAACGACATGCCAATTAGATAATATCTACAATACATCATCTCCAAAGAGGGTTTACACTGAAGTGAGATAACATGTTTTATGCAACAACTCCTACAAGCATGATTTCCAAATTTAAGGGCATTAGTTATAGGATATTCATTTAAAAATAAATCTAAGCCGAATGTGAAATCCCATTGCATATTTATGTATATTTGAATCCAAATTTGAAGGTGACTTGATGTCAACTCTTAAGTCAAAAGCCCATTCGGTTTCCTTAACCTATATTATTTTTTTTCATATATGATTTTTTCAGATGGTTAAATGGGATTATCCAATCCAAATGGTACATACATTGACATCCTCATAGAGAATGGATTGTAGAGATAGGCTATGAAAATATCCATACACATAAACAATTTTGAGCTATTTCACTATAATTTTAAATTCATAAATCCTTTTGAAATAAAACAAAAGTGCTAAAATGGTTCCCATAAGAAATATGGCCTCACGTAAAATAGAGTTTTAGCGACCCATCACTCTTGTCCAACAGATAGTAAAATTTGAAACTGTTTAATAGATCAATCTATTGCACGAGTTTGGAATTTGATATCAATCATGATTGAATCTCAATCTCAGTACTGATCTGATTTTAGAAATACAGGATTACAAGGATCACCTAAAAAATGGATTTTAAGTAATTGAAAATATGATGCACATGATATATATTCAAGATATTCAATAGCTTCTTTCTTGCATCAACTGAAATCCTAACATCTCTTCGTGAAAAAGGAGCTTCGATGGAGTCATGACACATTTAACTGCAGCATATATAGATTGAGGATCAGGACTATGAGAACTTATTTATAGGGTGATTGGTCAATTAGTTGATAAATCACAAGGATCGACATTAGTTTTTTTTGTCTTTTGCATAAAAATATAAATAATAATTATTCTAGCACTTCACAAGCTATGACATAATTTTTTCATGAAAATATAAATTATAACTCATTCACCTTTTTGAAAATTTTATTTTATAAGTAACATGTTACAAAGTTAATTAAATGTCTCATCATCAGAGCATATATATATATAGCATTCACAAATATTAATATTAAAATCTGAAATTTCCATTACTGTTATCAAATATGTTGTGACACAAGTTTTTTTACATGTGCATATAGCTTGCAAATTTGAATAATTTGCTGCACTAATGCTAGAACTATATCACCCATTGTATAAATGTATGACATCTAGTTTTTAAGCAATGTTGGATGTGAGGGGTCTTTTTGCCAACTCTATTATCTCAATTAAATCACAAGCATAAGTTAGGAAAACTTAGATACAAATACATGAAATTTGGAATGTACAAATGGTAGTGGTAAATGATAAATGGCCTCCGATGTCAACAATAATATTGAAATCTAAAATTGTCATTCTTGTCATAATAGACACATCGAAAATGTCAACAACAAAATTGAAACCTAAAATTGTCATTCTTGTCATAATACATCGAAAATGTCAACAACAAAATTGAAACCTAAAATTGCCATTCTGGTTTTTGATACATCAAAACCTGAATTTTTTTTTACTTATGCATATAGTGTTGCCTGAAACATTATTTTCCAATATCTTTCCTGCTCACATATATTTTTTTTATAAATTTGGGTTTTGAAGGACAAATTCAAGTATCTTACTAAGCTTTCTAGTGGTCTCAAATTTTAATCATGATTTGCAAAGGTATGGTAGCAGCGGCAAAGCCAGGGGAGGCAGACAGGGGTCAGAGAAAAAATCTACATGTAATTCCACTTACCATGTATATAAGTTTTGAAAGTAACATTTCAACCCTCGTCAAAATTTTAAAACTATGGTTTGGTCTACCCATGCATGGCTAATGATGGTACTTCTTACGCGTGCTTTTCTTAAAAACTTCTATGTTATATGATATATGGTTCATCGATTTCACTTGACATTTGTCATTTTTTGTGATTTTAATTACACTTTCTTGTTGTTATTATTTTTGTACCATCACCGTCGAAGGTAATCTTGCTAATTTAGCAGTACGTCACATGCCATTGCTGTAGTAATCCCTGCCTTAAAACATATGGACAAGTTACATATAAAAGAAAACTGTTGCCCATCTCACACAACAGCCTTAGAGCATAAACAATGTTTCAAAGGATTATGCCTTCTAAATACCGGATACTAATCTTAATGAAATGCGCTGTGAAAGAAGCTTCCATGTGAATTTTTTTAAAATGCATTCCTTAGTCTCTTCACAATGATGTTATCTGTATATCCAGTTTAAGTTGGCCTTAATTGAGAGTTTATATGCATTCCCCACTCAATGACGGCCCTTGTGAAGGATTTCAAGAGCCTTAATGCTCATCCATAATGTGGGAAGGGATAAAGTATTGTTGAAGGTATGAAGGATTCCATGCAACACAATGCACTCTTCCCAATCTTGAGAAAGATGGAGAAACTGTTTGACAATTTCTCGAGATCCATTATGCTTTATATGTGGAAGTGGAACAAGCAACTCTTCGCACAAGATTGATGTTGCCATTTAATCTTTTCGAGGGGACTACGAGCTAGAACCTACCAAAAACCAGGCCACTTAATGTAGTCCTTCCCTTGTGAAGTACTCTGCAAGTGAGCTCCACCATTATGCTTTACAGAAGACTTTAACTAATGCACAATTGACCTTTTGTCTACGTAATAATGGCTTCTAAGTCATAAAAATACCAATTTGAGGAGTGAAGACAGTACCATTTATATTTTCTTTTGAATTTAGATGTAGTGATGTAATGAACGTGAGGTGATGATAGAATCAGATCTGCACAGAAAGAAAGCTCATCATGTTTTTGGGTCAGGATCATGACAAGCTTTCTTTCTGCATAGATCTGATTCTATCATCACCTCACGTTCATTGCATCACAACATTTAAATTTGAAAGAAAAGATAAACTGCACTGTCTTCACACCTCAAATTGGTATTTTTATGACCTAGAAGCCATTAATGAGCAGACAAAAGGTCAATTGCGCATTAGTTAAAGTCTTCCATAAAAAATAACGGTGGAGCTCACTTGCAAGTACCTCACAAGGGAAGGACTCCATTGAGTGGCCTGGTTTTTGGTGGGTACCAGCTTGTCGTCCCCTCAAAAATCTCATTAAATGAATCTCACTTTTTCTCTCTACATGTCTGTGTGTATCTATGTGTGTGTGTGTATGTCTATATATATATATATATATATATATATATATATATATATATATATAGAGAGAGAGAGAGAGAGAGAGAGAGAGAAAGACATTGGTAGGTATGAGACCCATAAAATATAATTTTAACCATCAACTTTTCCAAGATGCACAGCTAAGAACAATTCAATAAGGGTATTTTAATAATCTAACATAAATGTAACTTTTTCTCCGAATTTTTTTCAACCATTTATATTGGAAAAATTATGTATGTGTGTGTGTTGGCAGGGGGGGGGGGAGAGAGAGAGACATTGGTAGGTACGAGACACATAAACAATAATTTCCGCCATTGATTTTTTGAAGATGGACAGCTGAGAACAATTCAAGAAGGGTATTTTAATAATCTAGCAGAAGGAGTAACTTTTTCTCTAAAATTTTTTCAACCATTTATATTGGCAGTGGTCAAAATGATTTTTCATAGGGTTTGCACCTAGGGTTTTACTGCCCACCAATTTCTCTCTCACACACAATAAATTTATATAGCATTCAATGTCGAAAATATTAATATTAAAATATAACATTTATATTACTGCTATCAAATACGTTGTGACAAAAACTTTTTTTATTTATCTGCTTCCAAATTTGAATAATTTGTTGCACTAGTGCTGGAATTGTATCGCCATTGTATAAGTCAATGACATCTTAGTTTTTAAACAATGTAGGATATGAGGAGTCCTTTTGCCAACTCTATTCTTCCAAATAAAGCACAAGCATAAAACACAAGCATAAGTTAAGAAAATTTAGATACAAATACTCAAAGTTTGTAATGTACAATTGGTAGTGGTAAATGATAAGTGGCCTCCAATGTTAACAATAATATTGAAACCTAAAATTGTCATTCTTGTCATATATATAACGAGAATATCAACAACAATATTGGAACTTGAAATTGCCATTCCTGTTTTTTATGCATCAAAACCTGAGTATTTTGACTTATGTGTATAATGTTGCCTGAAATTGTTATTTTCCTATACCTTGCTGCTCACATATATTTGTTCTATAAATTTGATTGTTGAAGGACAAATCCAAGTATCATCCTGAGCTTGCTAAGAGTGATCTCAAGTTTTGAGCATTTGATACTAATGTCACGGCATTGTATATCCTTCAATCCGATTGTCTTCATAAAGTTCTTCAATATGTGAATGAGGTAAGTGGCCTTTGTTTTTCACTTGATTTAGACTTCAGGAAGACAGTTAGTTAGGATTACCCAAGCTTCCATGAGAAGGTAGACACGATGTAAGAACATTACCAATAACACGCTAATGGGCCTTTCTCAGTCCATTGAGAAGCTAAAAATGGAAACGAAAGTAGGAATTCAAATGACATGTAGATTAATTCTATTGAACGATCAGGATTGTGACTTGGGATCATGTTGTTGAACGACATTTTTCATCGCTATTGGAACCATGGAACTTGTTGGACTCACCCAATTGAGGAAAAGGAAAAGAAACAACTGGTTTATAGGTTACATAGTTCCTGCAATAGCAATGAAACATTCAGAACCTTTGCTTACAAGTACAATAGAATTACACATACCATATTAATTGTTGCTTCCTTTGCCAATTTCAGCTTCTCAATGGGTTGACAAAGACCCAACACTATCTTATTGCTTATGTTCTTATATGGTGTATAATTGCCTGTCTCATGGAGTCTTGGGTGTAGCTGACTAACCATCTTCCAGAAATTCAAACAAAGTGATGCACAAAAGCCATGTTATACCACACATATTTTGCATATGAAAATAACCTTATCACGTCTCTCATTCATTACATTCTACTAAATCACCTTCACACACACACACACACACACACACACACACACACACACACACACATATATATATATATATATATATATATATATATATATATATATATATATATATATATATATATATATTTGAGTTGTCTTTTTTGGCTTCTTCATTTCTCAACGTACAAGATTGAATAAATTAAAGCGACCACCATGCGAACGGACATACAAAAATTGAGGAGAAGTTTGATTTACATGGGTACTATGCTTATGCATCTTCAGTGGTGGAACATGGTAGCTAAGTTGAAGGTGCAGTTTTGCCATAGTTGATGCTGATGCAGTTCATGACCCCAAAGGCAGGGTGCATGGAGAGGCTTTTCGGCCTCTTATCAAGATGGTAAGTTGCTAATTACCTCCCACTCACTCAAACAAAACATAAGATTTTCATTTTTACAAAAAATCAATCATTCAAGCACACCTCTAATTATGTGTAGGTAGACAGTTGTAAGTGCAGATTTTGAATGCCAGCGTTTGTGCTCAAATGGAAACTGCAAATCAAAAGGTTATCAAGGTTGGCCTTTGAGCGGGCCATTAAAGACTCAGTGAGTTAAGTGCACTGGTTTGTGCACGTAACACATATACGCCAAGAAGAAAACATGGTAGGGGTTGCAATATTGTGGAAATTATCTAAAAAATATATTTTTTTAGTCTTTTAATTTCTTTCAGTTTTTTTGTCTCTATAAAAGGCTTTTTTTATTAACCAGGAGTATTTTTGTAATGAGCTATATTAGCGCACAAAAATTTCATGCACTGCGTAGTGTACATAACCTGCTTTGGTCGAAGACAGTTTGTTTTAAAGAAAATGTGGAGGTACATATCTAGATTTTGTGATCAATAATTCAAAACAGAAGTATATATTTGCTAAAATAAAAATGAGCATACATTCCTTTACTGGATAGCAATGTTGTGTGTTTTTAGTAATGAAAACATGATGAAGGATTGGAACCAAAGATGCATAATTGGGTTCATTCAATATTGACAAATGGTTCATTAATCAGATAGAATGGATGTGGGTTGGTGTAACATGCAGTGTGCTTGGGGCCAAAACAGTATTGGAACTGTAACCTCAGATTGTTGGTTCCTTACAAGAAAATTTCCACCCGATTTTTCCTTTTTTTTTAGAGGTGTTTGGCAACATGAGTTTGATGAAGTTGTATGAATAATTAGGATATATTTCATGAAATATTATTTTTTCATCAAAGTGTCATAATTTTTGCAATAGATTTTTGAAATACTAAACTAGTGTTTATGATGCCAAACACCTCTTATGGGGCTTTCCTTTTACTCTAATTTTATTATTAAAAGTAAATATGTGTTAAGGGGTTGTTTGGTCGTTTAAGACATCCAAACAATTTTTTCTTGCTATGGTCAATCTACATTGCTTAAAATTTGCTTTGTGAATGAGGTGTAGTGTGTTCAGTGTGGAGTCAAGATCCCATATAGGTGACCTTGATAGATTTTTTATTCGGCACTAGAATAGAATAAGGTCATGAGGTTGCCTACCAATGGTTATGGTAGGGTGATATCAAGAGAAATGTGTGGCTATCAAATGTGGGGGTTTTAAAATCTCCATGTATAATGTTTGATGTTTTGAAAATGTATAGTATAAAAGATAGTGTTCTTTTTATCTGACACTACTTGATGGTGCTTCATAGCATAACGCGAAGACCATAAATGCCTTTTTTGGACACTATAGGAATGGGATATGACAACCTTAATTTGCCTGCCTTAGCCTGTGTTATGATTTCATAAAAAGAACACTCGCAGAACAAGAAATGCTTCTTCTTTCCTAGGAAGCTAAATCAGCATTTGATAAGAGCAACATTCGGTTCTCTTTGGTCATGTCTTCCATTAACGAATCAAGGATTTCATGCAGGAAGATGTCCTCGGCAAGCTTTTGAGACAATTTTCTGCCAACCAAAATGTTAATGGAGGAAATAGAGGAAACACAGAGGCAGGGGAAGGGGTGGAGCCATTAACTCCTTCACCGTCTTCACCAACAGTGGTGGATCCGAGTTTAAAGTGTTTATCAGCTTCAGGGGCAAAGACACCCGAAAGTGTTTCATTGGACATCGTTATGAGGGCCTCAAGGAGCATGGTATTTCTAGCTTCATAGGTAGCAAAAATTTGGAAAAGGGGGAGGACATCGAGAAACTATTTGAATACATAGAGAGGTCCAAGATCTTTGTCCCCATCTTATCCAAATGCTTGTCATGGAATCAAAATGGTGCTTGAAAGAGGTGACCAAAAGTGTGGAATGCAGAAAAGAGATAATTCCAGCTTTGGCGTAGAACCTTCTGATGTCCGGAACCAGAATTGGGCAATCAAATCTGCGTTTAAGGATCATCAATCCAACAAGAAGCATCACCAAGCAGAGATGAGGAAATGGAGGGAAGCATTGAAGAAAGTCAGAAATCTCTTCAATCTGATCAAGTACAAGAATGGGTCTCTCTCTCTCTTTTCCTGTCTCTCTAAATTTGAAGTCTAACCAGGCAGATGCTTTGTTGTCTATAGCTTTTCAGTTTCATCCATTCATATCTTATTCATATGCTTATTTTCTGGTTGTGTTGTCCCAACATCATGTTTTGCTAGTATTTTAGATATTTTTAATGTAAAATCATATCAGCTATATTAATCTAACACATCCTTGAGTTTCCCAAATTCATCTTCCAGCTAATTACTTTACTTAATTAACTGTGACATATCCTTGAAGCTATTAACAATAAAAAATGAGAAAATGTAAGACGTGATTTTGTGTTGAAAAGTTGACTACTATATAGGTATACATATATATTGGCCGATTGGTTGAACCGGCCAATAAATCAGTTACATAGTCCTCATATTCAGTCAATATATACTGCAGTTAAATGTATCATGGCTCCATCCATGTTTCTTTCTAAGAATAAACGTTAGGATTTCTGTTACCTAAATCCATTTTTAGGTGCTTCTTATAATCACATTCGGACCTAGATTCAAATCCTGTATTTCTAAAACCGGATCAGTACTGAGATTGTAATTCAATCATGAAACTTGATATCAAATTCATAATCATGCGATCTGAATTACTTCACCGGATTGATCTACTAAACAGTTTCAAAGTTCAATCTGGAATAGGTTACATACTATCTTCTGGACAAGAGTGACGGGTCGCTAAAACTCTGTTTTACGTGAGGCCATGTTACTTTTGGGAACCATTTTAGCACTTTTGTTTTGTTGCAGAATGATTGATGGATTTAAAATGAGAGCGAAGCTACCACAATAGTTTTGATGTGTTCGGTTATTTTCTTTGCCAATCTCCATGGTTCATTCTCTGTAAGTATGTCAATGTATGTCCTATTTGGATTGTATAATCCCATTGAACCTTTAGACAAAAACAGACATGAAAAAATTAATGTAGGATATGGAAACTGAATCGACTTCTTATATAAGAGTTGGCATCAAGTCTGGTTCAAATTCGGACTCAAATATACATACATATGTAATGGGATTTAAATTCAGATTAGATTTATTTTTAAGCAAATATCATATAACTTTTGCCCCTAGATTTTAACAATTATTTATGTGGGAGTTCTAGTACCAAACATATGTTATCTCACTATTGTGTAAACCCTCTTTGGAGATGATGTATTGCAAATATTATCTAATTGGCATTTATGGAGATACCATCAATGTTGTTTTTGCATTATGCTAGGGATAAGATGGAATCCACAATTGAGCTACCTGTTTTTAGAAGCAACGTTCGCAATATTCCGTGTGGCCCATTCTGGCATGCCAAAAGAAAACAAAATTTGAGGTAATAGATGAAGTTATAAGCCACAAAGTCCACTTTAAATGATTTCTCACTTCTGGAAACAATGAGCCATGATTTATTTAGCCTTCAATGGAGCATTCAGTTAGATAAAATGAGGTTTCCAGTAAGCTGTTTTTTAAGAAAGATGATTCTTTTGCATAATATGTATGTATATATATATATATATATATATATATATATATATATATATATATATATATATATATATACACACATAAAGAGAGGAGGAGAAAGATATTTGCAATATGATAGCTGAAAAACAACATTCTTGGTATCTCCATACATGCCAATTAGATAATATTTGCAATACATCATCTCCAAAGAGGGTTTACACAATAGTGAGATACCATATGTTTGATACAACAACTCCCACAAACATAATTGTTAAAATCTAAGGGCAAAAGTTATATGATATTTGCTTAAAAATAAATGTAATGTGAATCTAAATTCCATTACATGTGTATGTATATTTGAATCCAAATTTGAACCAGAATTGATGTCAACTCTTATATCATAAGTCTATTCAGTTTCCATATCCTATGTTAATTTTTTCATATCTGTTTATCTCTAAAGCTTCAATGGGATTATACAATCCAAATAGGACATACATTGACATACTTAGGGAGAATGAACCATGGAGATTGGCAATGAAAATAACCGAACACCTCAAAACTATTGAGGTAGCTTCTCTCTCATTTCAAATTCATCAATCCTTCTGCAACAAAACAAAAGTGCTAAAATGGTTCCCAAAAGTAACATGGCCTCACGTAAAACAGAGTTTTAGCGACCCGTCACTCTTGTCCAAAAGATAGTATGTAACCTATTCCTGATTGAACTTTGAAACTGTTTAGTAGATGAATCCGGTGAAGTAATTCATCTCATGATTATGAATTTGATATCAAGTTTCATGATTGAATTACAATCTCAGTACTGATCCAGTTTTAGAAATACAGGATTTGAATCTAGGTCTGAATGTGATTATAAGGAGCACCTAAAAAATGGATTTAGGTAACTGAAAATGTAAAGTATACGATATATATTCAAGAATTTCAATAGCTTCTTTCTTGCATTAACTGAAATCCTAACGTTTATTCTTGAAAGAAACATGGATGGAGCCATGATACATTCAACTGCAGTATATATTGATTGAATATGAGGACTATGAAACAGATTTATTGGCCGATTCATCAATTAGTTTGTAGTTCACATAGTTTGACATTAGTTTTTTCGTCTTGGGCATAAATGATATAAATAATAATAATCATTCTAGTCCATCACAAGGTACGACATAATTTTTTCTTGAAAATATAAGTCATAAATTGCTCACCATTTTGAAAAATTTATTTTACAAGAAACACCTCATTAAACGTGTAACAAAATTAATTAAATGTCTCATGATCAAAGCACGTAATCTATAAATATGTATATGTAGCATTGATTGCCATAAATATTAATACTAAAATCTAAAATTTCCATTGCTCTTATCAAATTCATTGTGGCACAAGCTTTTTTACTTGTGCATATAGCTTCCAAATTTGAATAATTTTCTGCACTAGTGCTAGAAATATATCACCCATTGTATAATTCTATGACATCTAGTTTTTACTTGTGCGTATAGCTTTCAAATTTTTACTTATGTGTCTAATATTGATACATTGAAACCTGAGTTTTTTTACTTATGCGTATAATGTTGCCTGAAACGTTACTTTACATTATCTTTCCTACTCATATATATTCCATCTATAAATTTGATTTTTGAAGGACAAATCGAAGTATCATACTAAGCTAGCTAAGGGTTTGGTAAGGGTGATCTCATGTTTTAATCATTGTTTTGCAAATGTTCTGTAGTAGGGAGTATCTCGAATCTCGAAAACACGTTTAGTAAAACCTTTCTCTTTATCAACTCCAAAACCATTTATTTTAAAATTTTCAACTTCATAAAGTTCTTGAATATGTGAATGAGGTATGTGACCTTTGTTCTTCACTTGGTTTGGACTTCGAGAAGACTATTAGTTAGGATTACCCAAGCCTCCATGAGACAGATAGGCACAATGTAAGAACATTAGCAATAACACACTGTGGGTCTTTCTCAGTCCATTGAGAAGCTGAAAATGGAAAATAAAGCATCAATTTAGAAGGCATGTAGATTAATTGTGCTCCACTGTCAGTTTTTTTTTGTAACAAAAAGTACTCATTGTGACTTGGGATCACATAGCTGAAAGAGGTGAAAGACATTGTTTTGTCGCTATTAGAACCATGGAACTAGTTCCTACAGCTGGGATGAAGAAATTAGTACTTTTGCTTGCAATTATAATAGAATCATACATGCCTTGTGAATTCTTGTTTCCTTTCCCATTTTCAGCTTGTCAATGGACTGACAAAAAGCTACCGCTGTCTTATTGATAATATTCTTACATTGTGTATAATCGCCTTTCTCTTGGAGTCTTGGGTGTAGCTGACAGACCGTCTTCCAGAACTGCAAACCAAGTGAAGCACAAAAGCGTTGTTATGCCTCACTTATTTCGCATATTACCTTAACATGTCTGTCTCTATCTTTATATTCTACTAAATCACCTTTTTCAGAAGACAAAGCATTATATATATATATATATATATATATATATATATATATATATATATATATATATATATATATATATATATATATATATATATATATATATATATAGAATTGGATGGCTAAAAATTGGAAACTTGTCATTGAAAGACCATCACAATTAACAGCATTGGTGATGATTTATGTGTCCTTTTTTACTTCTTCCATGCGAGTGGATATACAAAATCTTAGGAGAAAAATGGATGTTTATTATAGGAATATATCCAAAATTAGGTGGCTCGGATGAAAATTCTAGAAAGTAAAGAGGATAAACAGATTATGCCAAGAGAGGATGATGTGGTGTGTGGGCTCCCACGTGGTGCTCAATGATGACCACTCTCAAGAACCCAACCTGATCATCATGGCCCCCATTGTACCTCCCTCTCCCAAGAGAAGAAGAAGATTGTAATTGATGTGAGCATCTCATTTACCTGCAGCCCACCAGAGATGAGCAGATGAACTGCATGGAAAGCTAGCAGTCACTAGTCAGTGGTGTTTTAATAAGCACGGCTACCAAGGTTGAGAAAGTGGCCTGCAGATTCCTATAATAAGGCCTCCATTATATTTGCTTCTAAGATTTAAAAAATCAGAACTAGTTTGTTTCTAGATAGACGAATGCCATAATGAGCATCGGTGGTGTACTTTTGCATCATATTTTGTTCTGTTCTGAAATTTCAGCTGCATGTTTATATATCTCGATGAATGGTTGTCTTTATGAGCATTGACGGTGCACCATTTCGTGGTGGGCAATGAGGGAATCTAGGCGACAGTCTTGTTTATTGCGATGATGGTCATTAGAACGGGTATGCGGATGGTTGTAGGTGGAGAGATTATGAAGACCAACGTTTGTGTTCAAATTGAAATAGGCATAGTGGTGCACTAGTCATTAGATTTCAATAGTTTACGTGAGTGATCAAGTATCTCAACTTAATTAGTGTGCAGTTTCTCCAATTGTGATGACAAATCAAAAGGTTATGAAGTTGGCCTTTGTGAGTGCCGTTCTAGACGTGACTCATTCATACTGAAGTTTGAAGGCACATAATTGGAATTCTCAACCTATATTTTGAAACGGAAATATATATTTGCTAAAATAAAATAAGATGAAATATACGGTCAAGATTATTAGAATATTGGATCGTACCCATTATCCCTATCTAATCATTGCTTGACACACCCTAAATGTGGTCTATGACGGTGTACACAACTTCCCTGGATATAACAAAACTACTTTTTTTTTTTAGTTATTTCAATAATGAAAAATGGTTCAGTAATCAGTCAGATTGGATTTGGATTGGTGTACCATGCAGTGTGCTCTAGGCCAAATGCATGTCACATCATATTGTTGGACCCTGAAAAGAAAATTTTCCCTATAGTTTCTCTTTTTGTCATAGGGTTTTTCGAACATGAACATTAATAGGAGTTCCATGAATATTTCTCAAGTTAGGATAGATTCATGAAGCACTACATTTTATTGTTTCAATAGTCTGCTATAGTCTTTAAAATGGATGCATGAAATACTAAATTAGTGTTCATGTTGCCAAACACCTATGGGATTCTTTTTACACTAAGCTTATCATTGCTCTTTGTTTTTCAAGTAAAACTGTGTTATGGGGCTTTTTGGTCTTTTTGGACAGGCAAACATTCTTTTTCTCTTATGTTGAATCTACCATCAAGATCAAATGACTGAAAATTATGGACACACGTATGACTGGTGAAGTTGGTAGATTTTTTTATTCAGGTTTAGAATAAGTTCATGACGTCTCGAGAAAGGGAGTGTACGAATGGCTATCATAGGGTGATATCGTGGGAAATGTGTGGCCATCAAATATGGGTTTGTTTAAAACGCATGTAATCCTCAAAATACATGTTTCGAGAGTATTGCATATAGTCATTAGTTAGATATTTTTTTTACTTTTTGGGGACACTTTAATATGATCTCTGAATTACATTGAATGTATTGACATCCCTATAAAAAATAGACCATTGCAATAGGTTATGACAATTACCCAACCACATAAAAAAATTTGAGCTTAGTTAGATATTTTTTTTACTTTTTTGGGACACTTTAATAAGATCTCTGAATTACATTGAATGTATTGACATCCCTATAAAAAATTGACCATTGCAATAGGTTATGACAATTACCCAACCACATAAAAAAAATTGAGCTAATTTTACTCGTATTTTTAGTTATTTAATGATCATGATGCTTCTTGTTCTAACGTAAATCCAAACTTCGCTTTGTAACAACAGTATATATTGTTTGAGCATGAGGACTATGAGAAGTGATTTATTGGCCAATTGATTGATTTAGTTGGTAGTTCACATGGCTCCACAAATTTTTTTTTCTTCGTCATAAAAACAAATTATATATTATTCTAGTACTTCACAGGGTATGACATAATCTTTTTGTAACAATATAAATGGTACATTGTTCACCTTTTTTGGAAAAAATATTTTTTAAGTAACACCTTGTTAACCATGTAGCACAAATAATTAAATGTGATATGATAGTTTACATATATAAATTCCAAAATATTCCACATATTGGTTTCATTTCTTAAATTTTTCGTAGCAGTAAAATAAATAAAAGCTTCAATGGCACTAGATAGGCTTAGAGTCTTTAATGTGATTAAAAATATAAGTGTTTTATCTTGTCAAATTAATTTTATAACAGTATACGGTTAATGTGTATACATGTACGTAAAAAAATTGTAAGAGTTATTTATTTGATGAATAAGAAGAAAGATGTTGTGAATTTGTGTAAACCGTATAAATTTACTTTTATGAATTCTTTATCCCTGCAGCTGGCCGACTATGAGTCTGTGAACCGGCAATTTTTTAGTGACTTGGACGTTTTACATGTAATTAGATTTGCCTACATATACGATTTGAATTCAACATATATGTAATAGTACTAAGAAATTTGACATGGAATTATTCAAATGTAGAGACTATACTTTTTAGCGCTCTGTTCTTGTGTTTTTCCAAGAATATATTCTAATTATTTTGACAGTGACCAACGAAATTTGGCTTCATTATTGTGAGTTCGTGTACTCTTCATTATAGATCAGTCCACTTAACTTAGTGGTACTACCAAGGTTGTGTTTGCGAACCACAGAAACAAGACCCTCACTTAATCTGTAAAACCTCATACTTATGTTGTACCCGGTAACATATGACCAAATTGAGACATGTAATTGGATTGAGAAAAAAGATTTGCTCGAGAAAGAAGCATAGCTTTGAGATCCTTACAGCTGTGAATTGCTACTAAAATCCACTTCTTGTCTAAACAGTAAACCCATGCAACTTGGATTTTCAATCCCAAATGGCTGCCCCAAACAAGAGATCTCGGTGTTGCATCTACCATAAAATTCAAGGTTCTAACAAATGCACAATCTAAGATATTTGGATTTCAAATCTGTGCGAATGTCAAAAAACAGCAGATTTCATGCCTGAAGGAGTGGTGGTCAGACTGATCTAGACAAGAATCTCGAATGGGACCACTCCTGCCATTGTGAGAGAGGCATCTAGTTGAGGGTTTGCTGAATGATGAAGAGAGACATTGTTTGCGAGACATAGGCTTTTTGAGAAGCCCCAAATCCTAAAAGATACAATCTAAGATCCCAGGATCTGAAATCACCTTGGACCTACAATGCAACCAAACTTTGCCTAAAGGTTTCTCAATGGCATCAGAGTCATTCATTTGGTTGTTGATGTTTCAATTTAGTAGTTGAGATCAGAGGTGGAGTTAGAATTATTTTTATAATGGGGCCAAACTATAGTTTCAGAATTTTAACGGAGCTGTAGATCACTTTCAAATTTTTTGTTGAAAGTAATAAAGAATAATGATTCTGAAATGTTTCTGTCAACTGCATAATTGGACCTTTTTTTTTCCTATCTTTGGTTCCAGCCTTGTTCTAAATGTCTAGGTGGCCTCCACTTTCTTGGAAGAGATGCTCTCCAAACTGATTGGTTCATTCAGTGATGTAAAAGAGTCACAAAATTTTTCTTTTTTCCATTTAATTTTGCTTAAAAAGAATGATGTTTTTCGTTAATCATGTAAACAATTCATTATCAACAAAATATACATAAATGTTGTTTAATGAATCTCTCTTTCTCTCTCTGTGTATAAGATTAATTAATATTTATATATATATCTCTCTCTCTGTGTTTATATATATATATATATATATATATATATATATATATATATATATATATATATATATATAGGTACGTACGAGACATAAACAATCATTTTAGCTGTGGATCATTCCAAGATAGACCACTGAGAAAAAATTGAGAATGGCATTTTAGAAATTAAAACATTAATTAGAAACTATTTTTTTCCTCAATTTTTTTCTCAACCATTCATTTTGGAGAAATAAGTGGCCAAAATGATTCCTTAGAGCACCTGATGGTTTCGCACCTACCAATTTTTTTTCTCTCTCTCTCTCACTCACATGCACACTATATATATGCATATATATATATATATATATATATATATATATATATATATATATGAAGAATACATATATATGTATATAGAATATTAATATTAAAATTTAAAATTTCCATTAATGTCATCAAATGCATTGTGACACGAGCTTTTTTTTTCCTTGTGCATGTAGCTTACAAATTTGAATCATTTGCTGCACTAGTGCCAGAACTATGTCACCCATTGTATAATTCTAAGATATATTAGTTTTTGAACAATGTACAATGTCAGGGGTCCTTTCACCAACACTATTATCTCAATTAAAGCATAAGCATAAGTTATAATTTCCACTATTGAAACCTAAAATTGTCATTTTTGTTTTTGACACATCGAAACCTCAGTCTTTTTACTTATGCATATACACACACATAAACACTAATATATATATATATATATATATATATGAAGAATACATATATATGTTTATAGAATATTAATATTAAAATTTAAAATTTCCATTAATGTCATCAAATGCATTGTGACATGAGCTTTTTTTTTTCCTTGTGCAAGTAGCTTACAAATTTGAATCATTTGCTGCACTAGTGCCAGAACTATGTCACCCATTGTATAATTCTAAGATATATTAGTTTTTGGACAATGTACAATGTCAGGGGTCCTTTCACCAACACTATTATCTCAATTAAAGCACAAGCATAAGTTATAATTTCCACTATTGAAACCTAAAATTGTCATTTTTGTTTTTGATACATCGAAACCTCAATCTTTTTACTTATGCGTATAATGTTGCCTAAAACATTATTTTCCAATATCTGTCTTGCTCACATATATTTTGTCTATTAATTTGGCTGTTGAAGGACAAATCCAAGTATCTTACTGAGCTTTTCAGGGGTGATCTCAAGTTTAAATCACTGGTTTGCAAATGTTTGGTGGCCAGGGAAAAGCCGGGGGAGGCCAGCATGGGTCATATAAAAAATCTACATGTAATTTCACTTACCATGTATAGAAGTTCTGAAAAGTTACGTTTCAACCCTAGTCGAAGTTTTAAAACAATGGTTTGGCCATTCTAATAAAAAATTTCTAGCTTTGCCCTTGCATGTTAATGATGGTACTCTTGCACTTGATTCTCTTAAAAAATTCTATGTTATATGCTATATGGTTCATGGCTTTCACTTGACATTTGTCATTTTTTCTGATTTTTATTGCATACTTTTTTGTTGTTATTATTTTAGTACCATCACAGTCGAAGATGATTTTGCTATTTTAACAGTATGTCACATGCCATTGGTGTAGTAATCCTTGCCTCGAAAAATATGGACAAATTACAGACAAAAGGAATTGGTGCAGCAGGTACATGGCCTTTGTGCTTCACTTGGTTTAAACTTCAGGGAAGACAGTTAGTCAAGATTACCCATGACTCCATGAGATAGGAAGACACAATGTAAGAACATTAGAAATAACATGTTGGTGGGTCTTTCTCAGTCCATTGAGATGCTGAAAATGGAAAAGAAATCAAGAATTTAGAAGGCATGTAGATTAATTATATTCTACTATCTGCATTTCTTTGTAAGCAAAAATACTTATTGTGACTGATAGATATTGTTTCATTGCTATTGGAAACATGGAACAATCAATACTTTTGCTTACAATTACAATAGAATATACATACCTTCTGAATTGTTGCTTTCTTCGTCATTTTTAGCTTCTCAATGGATAGACAAAGACCCACCACTGTCTTATTGCTAATGTTCTTATATTGTGTATAATTGCCTATGTCATGGAGTTTTGGGTGCAGCTGGCTAACCGTCTTACCGAAGTCCACATCAAGTGAAGCACAAATCAATGTTATACCTCATTTATTTTGCATATAACCTTATTGTGTCCATCTCTGTCTTTGCATTCTACTAAATCACCTTGATGAATACATATATATATATATATATATATATATATATATATATATATATATATATATATATATTTGGATGGCTAAAAATTGGAAAGCTGTCATTCAATAACAATCGTAATTAATAGCATTGTCGATGATTTGTGGTGTCTTTTTTGTCTTCTCCATTTTTCAAATATTCCTTATTCTACCAAAAATTTGGAAGCGGTATGTAGTTTCCCCCGATAACATCACAAGGATTTTCTGATGCAGCTTGCGAGTAGAAGATCCAGACCCGAGTTCTGGTAGACCCACTATGAGAAACCCATGCTTTATAAAAAAAGGTGGATTTAACAGCAGCCTCAAAACATCGGTAAGGCTGCGTTTGATTGCAAGGAAGAATTTAACGTGGTAAATTTACCACGGTAAATTTTTCTGAAAAAAAAAGATGAAATTTAACCCTCCTCCGATTTGAGGCCCTGTTTGATTAAAGGGAAATTTTTTGCAGGGTAAAATTAACTGTGTTTGATGCACATGGTAGTTTTTTGCAGGGTAAATTTAATGTATTTGGTGCATTGGATAAAAAATAGGAGAGACTTTTTTCTTGACCTAATTAGAACTTGTTGTTTTATTGGTTGTCCTCAAATCGGAAAAGGGTAGAAATTGAAAGATGATGTAAACAAATACCACCATACTGGGTCAAGATCAAGATATAATCACGAGGTACAGAGATCATGTGCAATCCCACGTCTGGTTCAACCCACCATACTGGAAAACCATACTTGAGTCCTATAAAAACCAATGCTATTGAAATAATTATGCGTCAGTGAATAGCATATTAATCCCCTCATTGAAACAAAACAGGCTGGCATATATTTTGATTGTTCTGTGTTTTCCCATAATTTTTATAACCATGAAAAGAGCATGTTACAAATCATGCACCTGTGATATTGATGCAACCTTTACACCAACCAGACACAAATATATCCGTGTGGAAACAAACATGGCCTAAGTTTTTAAATGCACCTTTGTAAATGCAATTAAGCTTGCAGGCTCAGTAGTAAAATATAAATCTTTGTCTTCAAAGTGTTGTATCTTCAGTTTCTCTGTGCCAACATATGAAATTGGCTTTAGCTTGAAATGGAAAATTGCAAGAACCTGTAAGAGCTCAACAGTCACATTCTCGTGCATCCGGTGTGTGGGGTAAGGCTCCATATCTTTATTTGGACAATACACAAAATAAATACATGAAAGGGAATTCCAAAAGGACAGAAAGGAGGATGGAGAGCACCCCGCAATAGAAAAAGCAGGCCAGCTAAGACACTATTGCCCAAATAAGTAGTGAAACAGCATAAGAGCAGAAAAAAAGGCAGGCAGGAAAACAAAGGGAGACAACAAAAGAAAAGATTGAGGTACTTTGGCAAAAGTACCTAGAATGAAATATTATCACTACAGTCATTTGCATTAAACCAATTGTCAGGAACATAAGGAGCAAAGGATTGAAGCATATCTATGTAAGTTTTGAGAATAGGAATCGTTAGCTAACATGCGGGCAGATCTGTGCAATTTACAATGCAAGAAGAAGCATATTTACAAAAACAAGATATGAACTGACATGGCCAAATCAACTATAGTCAGAGATCAAATATGAAGAGCACCACCATTTTCACAGGCCTAAGCTAAGTTGTTGTATACCACCATTTCACAGTAGAACAAGTTGCTGTAGACCTGCAGGGAAGTTGATTGGGACGTCTTTTCTCCTGGGACCTCAAGAACCATAGGGGAGGAGCAAACGATTTCTACAAACCAACCCTACAGAGGGAGAGAGGAGAAAGGGATCAGGGCACCTATAGCAGAAACAGAAGGAGGGGAAAAAAAGGCAACCTTTCCAAAAAAGAGGGGATCTTTCGCTTCGACAAAGATGAAGATGCAGGGGATGGAGAGCTTTGATTGTTAGCTTCAGGTGGCAGCGACGGATGCCTTCGACTTAGAGGAAGAGGCAATGACGGATAGGAAGAGGCACCGACGGAGAGCAAGAGACATCGACAGCTTTGACAGAGAGCAAGAGACGGCGATGGACAGCTTTGGCAAAGAGGAAGACGCAGGGATGGAAAGCAAGAGGCAGCAAAAGAGAGGCAAAGCGAAGGAGGAAGAGGAAGACGGAGGCCTTAGATGGAGAGCAGGAGAACAAGAGGCAGCAACAAAGGAGAAGGGAGCTTCAGGCAGTGACAGAGGAGATGGGGGCTTCAGGCAAAAGGGGAAAGACGCAAGGGCTTCAGGCGGAAGGGGAAAGATGCGAGGGCTTCGGCGGAAGGAGGAAAACGAGAGAAAAGACGATGAAATTTTTGAGCCCTAACGGCTCAAAAATTTGTCCGCGGAAAAAAGTCAGACCTCTTGAGGTCTGACTTTTTTCCGTGTTAATTTTCACCCTGTCGTACGAAAAATCCGCGTTAAAATTTCCAACGTTTGATGGTCTCATCTCACAGCGGTTGAATCTTTCCCTCATCGTACAGTTTTCTCCCGCCCCTCAACTATTCCCCCTGCAATCAAACGTAGCCTAAAATTAGAACATAAGTTCGGAAAACATTTACCAATGTACGTAGAGGTTGACGGTGAAGTAAATGTTAGTGAAACTTTTAACAACAGCTGTAGGGGTCCTCAGTGAAGAAAATGTCCCTAAAACACTATCACCAATATTTTTGTGGCATTGTAGACATCTTCAACAACCCGTCATTGATGTAGTTAAATAAGATATTATCAATGTTCAGCTACCCAGAGTATTTATGAGGGTTGTCTGATCCAACGTGATGTTTGGTTGAGAGAAAAACAAAGAGAAAAATCTGTCAGGCATTTTAATCATCTAATATTTGTTTGTGCCTTTTCACATTTTTCTCTCAAACGCCCATTACGTTAGATGAGACATCCTTCATGAATGAACATTCACTCACTTATATATATATATATATATATATATATATATATATATATATATATATATATATATCTTATTCTCTTGAAAATAAAAGGCCAAAGCCTGAACGAAACTAAAAATGAAGTTTTATAGTAATGGGATTGTTGCTTAAGAAATGGAATCAAACATTAATTTTCTGGATGGTTATTGTGATTTACTTCTGTTTGATTCAGTTGTGTGAAATTGAGCACAACATATTTTTTTCATTTTGTTATTTAAGTAATAAAAGCAATAGTTTAATTAGTGTGCATCAGAAACTTTTCGAACACTATATCATGTCCTATTAAGTACCATGGAAAATGGTGAAGCCAACTAATAAGAGCATATAACTGCTGTAATTAGTATGTTAATTTGTGATTGAGTGTGTGCATTCGTTTCACAGAACGCTACTACAAGAAAAGAGTTGAACGTGATAGTGGGAAGGATGATGTTCTTGGGCTATCTAAAATTAATGGTACTAGGTGAGTGTGCCTCCACTTGATTGCGATGCAGCTCAGAACCGGGCTACAGACAGGAGGAGAGGCTTCCAGGGCTATTTATGAACGGTGGGACAGGGTTCTTAACTTTCTACCATGGCAACAGTTTCATGTCCATCTCAATTTGGGGTATAACTTTTTGGGCTTATTTTGCAGTGGTTACAATAATACACTCTTTTGTGTATCTGCATCAATAATTTGAGAAACTACTCATGAAACATTATGTTCTAGTACTATATGAATGTCCCTCTATTTTAAAGGCAAATAGATGTGTGTATTACTATTCTGATTGCCAAACAAGCCCTTGAGAAAGGTTATGTCGTCAAGATACTTTTCAAGATATAATTTAAAATTTGCACACGCGTATAATGCATACTCTTATTTTCTTTAAAATTGTAGAACTGAGATCAATTCACCACGAAAAAATAAACTGAGATATAATTTACAATCTGCACATGAGTATAATGCATACTCTTATTTGATATTCAAGTGATTGATACACTAATTAACATAAACAAAAAGCTCTTTGCTTGGGTGACATGAAAAAATGAAACAAATAGCAGCCTTAACTCATGAATTTGAAGATAAATGCCTACCACGACATTCATTATTGCAGACTTATCATATCTACTACGAACTGAGCCTGAATGATGTGATTGTGGTCGAACAAGATCTTGGATATATTTTTTGGTAGTCTTGTACTTGTAAGGAATATGATGAATATTGGTTCAGTACTACCGAGGCATAATGCTCATTAATTCATGCAGTCCTCCTTGAAGGGAAAACCCTAGTCATAAGATCATTGAAAGATGTTTGGTGGTGAACTTACTCCTGATTTTCCTAGCTAGGACACGCACACTCAAATCAGCAATCGAGGCAATCTGGCTGACTAATGATCCAGGAACACCATTCATTTGCAAGATTAGCTCACTAACAGGTTTTTGAGCAACCCAAAAGTTCAAAAACCGGCTTATAATTAACCACATTTGGAAGTTTAGAGAACTAATCATGAGGTTTTTCTTAAACCAATATGACAAATGTTTATCTTTAACAAAGATATTGCAATGTTCAATGTGTCTTCAGGATTTTGCTGGGAACCATGCTTTGGAAGATTTCTTTAAAAAATCATAGAGTTGTCCACACTGCACAGATGGTGATGGGAACCATCAGTATTTCCCAATAAATAAGCAACGACAATATCACAATGGAAGAATTTGATGGACATGGAATGGAACAGATGCATTGAGTTGGAGAGCTAGACGGAAATAGCTTAATGGTAGAGAATATCCTTGCCAAGGCTGCGGTTGGGGGGTTTAAGTCCCTGCTTCCGTTCCTCCATCTGAAGTTGGAAGGAGTGCTTTGAAAGCCAAAGCCACTGACATGATTGCACAAAGCACTTGCATTTTAGTGCTCATGACGTCATGGAAGTAGTCTCTAAGTAGACGAAGACATACTTTAGATCACAAAAAAGGTATACTGAAGAAAGTATGTAATTGGTATATTTTGATATGGTGGAACCTTGTAATCACAAATAATGAGCCTATGACTCTAACACAGTAACACCCTTACAGACTTTCTGCTAACAAGCATAAGAAAATTTTACACAACAGAACCTCAACATCCATGGCTACCTTTTTTTGTGGAGAAAACAGGAATTAGCTGCCCAAGCACCTTTTGGAGAATAAAGAAAACATTGAAATTGTCAAGATACATGGACTTGCTTGTATAATACTTAAGGTATTGTTGATGGTCCAGTGATTACATACCAAGTCAAGTGGAATCAACAAATAAAAAAGGATGGAGATGAGAAACTCTATTGATAATTATCACTTAACCTTTGATATTGTTGAATATTATTTACATTAAGTGGTTCTTTGGAATATTAAATACTTAGGAGCAACTCTTTATTAATATTCATTTTATGTTTGGACGTGTTGTATAGTTGTTCACTTTTACTCTATTTCTCTTTTAATAAGAGATTAAGGCAGATTAATGTTACACAATTTTCACTACTCTTCCTCTCTCCTCATACCTGCAACCAGTGAAACCTGGTATAAGATCCTCCTAACCCTAAGTGAGCTTGACGTATAGGTTTTTCACTCCCTCTGCTTTTTCCTCTTCTTCTTCTTCTTCTTCTTCTTCTTCTTCTTCTCCCAACCTTGTTGGCATTGTTTTGTTGGGATATAAAGTTCACCATGGCAATAGATTAGGGATCTGATTATGACTTGATCTCATGTGATGCTGATCAGTTTTGTTGATCGTATGATGAAGTTGAGTTTGGCGTGAAGGGAGACTAACGCCTTCCTATTCCTGTTGGTGAAGTCAATCAGCCTCGCGCAAGGTGGCTGACATCTTCCTATTGTTGTCGGTGAAGTTGACAGATCTGAAGTTGAATTGATGTTGCATTAGGCAAGTAAATTTGAGAACCTTCATTTTAAGCTAAAGTTGGTCGACTTTCTCTAAGTTGAAGTTGGGCAGGCTAATTCTGATGTTGTATTGAAGTTGGGCTGACTCATTGGGTTTAATGTTCTTGTTTATCCATATTTATACTACAATTCTGAAATTACAATAAGAACTTTTGCTTACAATTACAAAAGAATTCTACATACCTTGTGAATTCTTGCTTCCTTTTCCATTTTCAGCTTTCCATTGGATTGAGAAAGACCCACCACTGTCTTACTGCTAATGTTCTTACATTTTGTACAATTGCTTGTCTCATGGAGTCATGGGTGCAGCTGACTAACCATCTTCCCAAAGTCCACATCAAGTGAAGCACAAAAGCCATGTTATACCTCATTTAGTTTGCATATAACCTTATCATGTCTCATGTCTGTCACTCTCTTTACATTCCACTAAATCACCTTCTTGAGAAGAAAAAAAAACAAATATATATATATATACTTATATACACATATATATATATTATATGTATATGTATATATATGTATAAGGATATATATATTTATTCTGGCTGACCGCTCTAGCTAGTTTGCTAGTCCTTGTTAAATGTGTTCACGATTACTCTAAGTTCTTCAACAGCGCCACTCATCAAGGCTTAATTTTTCAGTCTTGCAACTTTATTATAATTTTGGTATTATCCTTTATGGAATTTGACATAGAATTAATATTGTATGGACTGTTTCAAATTTTGATATTAATTTTCTTATTTCATTCACATTATTTAATCATATGAATCATATCTAAGCCCATTGATCATTCGTAACATTTGCTCACCATCGCTCAAAAGTTCAAGCTAGGGCCAGCGCATATTGATCCACATTTCAAAATGTATAGAATCAATCATGAAATTTTTCTTAAACCAAAGGACCCTAAAATTTATCTCTAACAAGTTAAGAGATCACAATGTTAAATTACACATTCGAGAGTCTACCGGCAGCCATGCATTGGAAGATTTCTTTAAAAAATGGTACAGTTGTCCACACAGTATGGACAGTGAAGGGAACCGTTTCCTTGTCCCAATCAATATGCAAGGGCAATATTGCTATGGAAGAATTTGATGGGCATGGTCCCATGGAACGGAACAGAAGAATTACGTTGCAGCCAATTCTTTGAACAAACATTTTCGAAGCTAGCTATCTGTGATCATTTCCAGGAAACTCCATTCCAGATTGTTGTCCACACACAAAATTTAAAGCTATTGAGCACTAGAGAGAGGAACAAGAGGGACCGTCGAAATAGGAAAACGTTTGGTGAAAATAGACACACCAGTACTACTGTCTCCTTCTCCTAAGGGAAGAAGATGATGAAGAATGACGTGAGCTGCCCATTTACCTGCTGCCAAGGGTAGAGATACTCATGCATATAGGTTCCAAATTTGAATAATTTGCTGCACCAGTGCTAGAACCATATAACCCATTGGGCAAGTCAAGGGCTTATTGGCCAACTGTAATCTCTCAAATAAAGGACAAACACATGTTAGGAAAACTTAGATACATATACTCAAAATTTGGAAAATACAAATGGTAGGGGTAAATGATAAGTGGCCTTCTATTATTGAAACCTAAAATTGTCATTCTTGTCATGGTTGCATTGAAAATGTCTACAATGATATTGAAACCTAAAATTGCCATTCTTGTTTTTCATACATCGAAACTTGAGTTTTTTTACTCATGCATATAATATTGCCTAAAACGTTATTTTTCGTTGTCTTTCTATTCACATATATTTTTTCTATAAATTTGTTTGTTGAAGCTGAACAAATCCAAGTATCATGCAGGGTTTGCAAGTGTATGGTAGCAAGGGCAGAGCCAAGGGGGCCCGGAAGGGCCTTGTAATTTTTTTAAAAGAATTATTATTTTTACATGTTTAGTGATTACAATTCGTTTTCTACTTGATAAGAGATTATAAATTTAAAAATGATCCTAATTTAAATGAGGTGTATGGCCTTTATGCTTCACCAGGTTTAGATTTGAGGAAGACAGTTAGTCAGGATTACTCAAGCCTCCATGAGACAAGTAGATACAATGTAAAAACATTAGCAAAAACAAACAGGTGGGTCTTTCTCAGTCCATTGTCAAGCTGAAAATGGAAGAGGAAGCAAGAATCCAGAAGGCATGTAGATTAATTCTATTCTATTATCTGCATTTTTTTGCAAGCAAAAGTATTGACTGTGACATGGGATCACATGGTTGAAAGGCATTGTTTCATCGCCATTGGAACCATGGAACAATCAGTATTTTTGCTTACAATTACAATAGAACTATACATACCTTCACTCCTTTGCCATTTTCAGCTTCTCAAAGGATGGACAATGACCCACCAGTGGCTTATTGTTAATG
This sequence comes from Nymphaea thermarum, assembly GCA_011799765.1. Taxonomy (NCBI): domain Eukaryota; kingdom Viridiplantae; phylum Streptophyta; class Magnoliopsida; order Nymphaeales; family Nymphaeaceae; genus Nymphaea; species Nymphaea thermarum. Next base: position 84,410 of record JAANDH010000754.1, read on the forward strand.
TTGTTACATTGTGTATAATTGATTGTCTCATTGGAGTCTTGGGTGCAGCTGACTAACCGTCTTCCCGAAGTCCAAGCCAAGTGAATCACAAAAGGGCTTGCATGTTATACCTCATTTATTTTGTGTATAACCTTTATCATGTCTGTCTCTCCCTTTATTTTGAGAAGAAAATGCAGAATATATCTTACGTATATAAATAGATATATATATATATAAATCAGTTGTTTAGAAATTGGAAACCTGACATTAAAAGACAATCACAATTAATAGCATTGTTGATCATTTATTGTGTTTTTTTTTTTCTTTTTTGCCTCCACATACATGAGTTAATAGAGTGAAGCCACCACCACGTGAGCAGACATACAAAAGTTGAGGACAAAAATGTAGACTCATTTATAGGAATATATCCGAAGTTATGGTGCTCAAATGAAAATTGTAAAGTGTAAAGTGACTAAATGGATGATGCGCTGCATGGGCTCCCGCATGGTGCTCAACAATATCCACTCTCAAGAACGAGCCATGGTACAGCATAGGCACTCACCATCGGAAAAATACCAGAAAGCTTTTTTTCCACATTTTTTACTTTATTTATCGGGTTGCTCATTATTCAGAAATATTTGTGAGTGGAAGATCCTGACATGAGTTCTAGTGGACCCACTATGACAAACCCATTCCCTACCCGAGAAAGAACTGCATAAAGTAAACATGGTACCCAGCCAATAGTCAACAACACAAACAAGCTTTATATTTGATCTCTTTTTTAAAAAAATTTTGAAGAGTTGTTTAGCAATTGGAACATAAGTGTTAGCAAGTTGTAATTTTTAGAATGGATTCATGGAATACTAAACTAATTTTATGACACTGAACACTCTTTATGGTGATCTTTTTTACAGTAATTTTACCATTGCACTTTGTTCTAAAGGTGAAAGTGTGTTAAGGAGCTGTTTCGTCTTTTCAGACTTCCAAACATTCCCTTTCTATTATGTTCAATATACTTTGCTTAAAAATTGGTTTTTGAATGAGGTGTAGCATGGTTGGTGGGGAGTCAAGATCCCACCAGGGTCAATAAATGACTGAAAAGTTTTTTAATATGTCATTAGTCTTGTGGATTGCACTTTGCCTAATATTTTTACGTTGGGGAGGTTGTATGTTTCTTCTTCTTCTTTTTTTTTTTTGGGTTAATGGTGTATCAAATGAAGATCATATCTTTTTCTCATTGAAAAATTCATTTTTTGACCACCTTGTTCCTATTGAGCTAATTAACATTACCTTAGTGTGTTTCATGCATGAATCTCTAGACCCATTCATGGTTTGTCAAGCCTTGAGATGCCTGAGAATTTATCTTGCCGCATAAACCTCTTTTACATTGTCTCATGATTAGTTTATGCATTTGCAATTGCAGATATTCATATTCAGCGCTAGAATAGAGTTTGGTCATGGGGTCGCCAAAAAGGGTGTGTAGGAAGGGCTATGGTATGGTGATATTAAGACAAAGGTGTGGCTATGTATTATAAACCAGAATTTTCTTCTTACCTAACACTATTTAAGTATTTAATGGTTCCAAATCACTTAATGATAAGAAGATATATGCCTTTTTTTGGCATTCTATGATGGACACACGACAACCTTAATTTGCCAGCCCTAAACCATGTTTACATTTTCTAAAAAGGGCACATGCAAAACATGAAATGCTCCTTTCTTGGTAGGAAACTAAATAAGCCTTAAAGAGGGTATTTGGTAACAAAAACACTCTTTGGAATGTCATAAAATAAAGAGACATGATGGTTGATTTGAGCCATCTGATCTTTAGATTGAAAGCATCGGATGTTGGCTTCTTTTTTTAATAATTTTTAACATCTTCTCTCACCTCGATGCCTCCCCCCTTTCACAATTTTCTCAATCCCTTCGTCCATCCCTCATCCACAAGCACTGGCCACAGCCTCCCGCTCCTTCTCTAATTTGCTAGAGGACCTCTAAGCATTGGCCACAGCCTCCCTCTCCTTCCCTAATTTGCTAGAGAACCTCTTTTGTGTTAATAAAAGATAGGTGAATTATTCCCACCATCTCCGCTGCCACCACTGGCGGCCCAAGAATTGGTGGAATCTTGGAGGGCTCTCCCCCTGCAGATATTTTAAATCAGGGATGCCACTTAACACAGCGGAGGGAGGGAGGCAACAGGTTGAGAGAAAATGTTAAAAAAATAATAAAAAAAAGCTAGAAATCATAAATTGTTCACCTTTTTGAAAATTTTATTTTTAAAAGTAACAGCTCGATAACCATGTAACGAAGTTGATGAATATTTCATGATCAATGCACGTAACGCACACACAAACACGTATATTACATATATATATATATATATATATATATATATATATATATATATATATATATATATATATATATATATATATATATATATACACACACACACACATACACACATGCACACACACATACACACATGCACACACACACACACATATGTATACATATTCCAAAATATTTTAGATATTAATTTCATTTCTTTAATTTTTCATGGCAGTAAAAAACATAAAAGCTTCAAAGCTAAACTAGCTTAGAGTCTCTGATTGATAATTTTAGTACTTCACAAGGTATGACATAATTTTTCCTTGAAAACATAATTCATAAATTGTTCACCTTTTTAAAAAATTTAATTTGTAACACCTCATTAACCATGTCATAAAATTAATAAAATGTTTCATGTCAATGCACAGAGTACACACACACACAGATATATATATATATATATATATATAATATTATAGATAATGGTTTAATTTTTTTATTAAAGCTACTAAACAAGCTTAGAGTCTTTGGTCTGTAAAAAATTATAAGAAATTTTAACTAGCCCGATTTAATTATATAACAATACACAGTTAATGTGTATACAAGTGTGTAAAAAAAATAATGAGAGTTGTTTTTCTAATGAACAAGAAGAAAATTTATAAAATAGTTCATTTGAACTGTATAAATTTCTTTGCATGAATTCTTTAACCCTTGCAGCTGATATATTGTGAACCGATAATTTTATAGTGACTAATATGTTTGACTACCACCAAACTACATAAATGTTGTTTAATAAATCTCTTTTTGTCTCTCTTTGATGTATATATTGGTTCGTATGAGATCCATAAATAGTCATTTTAGTTGTTGATATTTCCATGATGGACGGCTGAGATTATTACCCAACCACATAAAAAATCTAGAGTTAATTTCGCTCTTGTTTTAATTCTTTTAATCCTTGTGCTTCTTGTATTAACTGAAATCCTAACTTTTTTCCTTGTGAAACAAGCTTTGAAGGAGCCAAGATACATTGAGCTTGTGGACAAGGAGAACTGAGTTGTTGGTCGATTGATCGATTTAGTAGGGAGTTCACATGGTTCCATAGTTTCTTTCTTCTGCGTTAAATTTTAAATTATATATCATTCAAGTACTTCACAAGGGATGGCATAATTTTTTTCAAAAAAAATATTTTGAAAATTTTATTTTATAATAGCACCTTGTTAACCATGTAACACAATTAATTAAATGTGTCATGATCAATGCATGTAATATATATATACACACACACATACACACACATATATATATACTACCTTCTGCATTTTTTTGTAAGCAAAAATACTGAATGTGACTGAAAGACATTGTTTCATCGCTATTGGAAACATGGAACACTCAGTACTTTTGCTTACAATTACAAAAGAATTGTACAAACCTTGTGAATTCTTGCTTCCTTTTCCATTTTCAGCTTTCCAATGGATTGAGAAAGACCTACCATTGTCTTACTGCTAAGGTTCTCACATTGTGTATAATTTCTTGTCTCATGGAGTCATGGGTGCAGCTGGCTAACCGTCTTCCCGAAGTCCACATCAAGTGAAGCAGAAAAGCCATGTTATACCTCATTTATTTTTCATATAACCTTATCATGTCTGTCACTCTCTTTACATTCTACTAAATCACCTTCTTGAGAAGAAAAAACATTATATATGCATATATATGTATATATATATAGGTATGTATATGTATATTTATTCTGGCTGACCGCTCTAGCTAGTTTGCTAGTCCTTGTTAAATGTGTTCACGATTACTCCAAGTTCTTCAACAGTGCCACTCATCAAGGCTTAATTTTTCAGTCTTGCAATTTTATTATAATTTTGGTTTTATCCTTTCTGGAATTTGACATAGAATTAATATTGTATGGACTGTTTCAAATTTTGATATTAGTTTTCTCATTTTATTCACATTATTTAATCATATGAATCTCATCTAAGCCCATTGATCATTCGTAAGATTTGCTCACTATCGCTCAAAAGTTTAAGCTAGGGTGAGCGCATATTGATCCACATTCCAAAGTGTAAAGAATCAATCATGAAATTTTTCTTAAACCAAAGACCCTAAAATTTATCTCTAACAAATTAAGAGATCACAATGTTAAATTACACTTCGAGAGTCTACCGGCAGCCATGCATTGGAAGATTTCTTTAAAAAATGGTACAGTTGTCCAGACAGTATGGACAGTGAAGGGAACAATTTCCATGTCCCAATCAGTATGCAAGGCAATATTGCTATGGAAGAATTTGGGCATGGTCCCATGGAACGGAACAGAAGCATTATGTTGCAGCCAATTTATTAAACATACATTTTGATGATATAAGGGCCGAAGCTGGCTATCTGTGATTGTTTTCAGGAAACTCCATTCCTTGGGAGAAAAGGAATGAGAGCAGATTGTTGTCCACACACAAACTTTAAAGCTTATGAGCACTAGAGAGAGGAACAAGAGGGACGGTCGAAATAGGAAAAAGTTTGGTGAAAATAGACACACCAATACTACTGTCTCCCTCTCCTAATGGAAGAATATGATGAAGAATGATGTGAGCTACCCATTTACCTGCTGCCAAGGGTAGAGAAACTTATGCATATAGGTTCCAAATTTGAATAATTTGCTGCACCAGTGCTAGAACCGTATAACCCAATGTGCAAGTCAAGGGCTTTTTGGCCAACTCTAGTCTCTCAAATAAAGCACATGCACATGTTAGGAAAACTTAGACACATATACTCAAAATTTGGAAAATACAAATGGTAGGGGTAAATGATAAGTGGCCTTCGATTATTGAAACCTAAAATTGTCATTCTTGTCATGGTTGCATTGAAAATGTCTACAACGATATTGAAACCTAAAATTGCCATTCTTGTTTTTCATACATCGAAACTTGAGTTTTTTTACTCATGTGTATAATGTTGCCTAAAAAGTTATTTTTCGATATCTTTCTACTCATGTAGGGTAGCAAGTGCAGCTGAACAAATCCAAGTATCATACAGAGTTTGCAAATGTATGGTAGCAAGGGCAGAGCTAAGGGGGCCCGGAAGGGCCTCGTAATTTTTTTAAAAGAATTATTAGTATTACATGTTTAATGATTACAATTCGTTTTCTACTTGATAAGAGATTATAAATTAAAAAGTGATCCTAATTTAAATGAGGTACGTGGCCTTTATGGTTCATCAGCTTTAAACTTGAGGCAGACAGTTAGTCAGGATTATTCAATCCTCCATGAGACAAGTAGATACAATGTAAAAACATTAGCAATAACACACTGGTGGGTCTTTCTCAGTCCATTGCGAAGCTGAAAATGGAAAGGGAAGCAAGAATTCAGAAGGCATGTAGATTAATTCTATTCTACTATCTGCATTTTTTTGTATGCAAAATATTGACTGTGACATGGGATCACATAGTTGGAAGAAATTGTTTCATCGCCATTGGAACCATGGAACAATCAGTATTTTTGCTTACAATTACAATAGAACTATACATACCTTTACTCCTTTGCCATTTTCAGCTTCTCAATGGATGGACAATGACCCACCAGTGGCTTATTGCTAATGTTGTTACATTGTGTATAATTGATTGTCTCATTGGAGTCTTGGGTGCAGCTGACTAACCGTCTTCCCGAAGTCCAAGCCAAGTGAAACACAAAAGCCACGCATGTTATACCTCATTTATTTTGTGTATAACCTTTATCATGTTTGTTTCTCCCTTTACCTTCTACTAAATCACCTTTTGAGAAGAAAATGCAGAATATATCTTACACATAAATATATATATATATATATAAAATCAGATGTTTAAAATTTGGAAACCTGACAATAAAAGACAATCGCAATTAAAAGCATTGTTGAACATTTATTGTGTTTTTTTTCTTTTTTGCCTCCACATACAAGGGTGAATAAAGTGAAGCCACCACAACGTGAGCAGATATACAAAAGTTGAGGACAAAAATGTAGGCTCATTTATAGGAATATATCCGAAGTTGTGGTGCTCAAATGAAAATTGTAAAATGTAAAGTGACTAAATAGATGATGCGCTGCATGGACTCCCGCATGGTGCTCAACAATATCCACTCTCAAGAACGAGCCATGGTACGGGCATAGGCACTCACCATCGGAAAAATACCAGAAATCTTTTTCTCCACATTTTTTACTTTATTTATCCAGTTGCTCATTTTTCAGAAATATTGGTGAGTGGAAGAACCAGACATGAGTTCTAGTGGACCCATCCCTACCCGAGAAAGAACTGCATAAAGTAAATGTGGTACCCAGCCAATAGTCAACAACACAAACAAGCTTTATATTTGATCTCTTTTTGAAAAATTTTTGAAGAGTTGTTTAGCAATTGGAACGTAAGTGTTAGCAAGTTGTAATTTTTAGAATAGATTCATGAAACACTACCTTTAGTGATTCATCAAACTGCCATAACCTTTGAAATAGATTCATGGAATACTAAACTAATTTTATGATACTGAACACTCTTTATGGTGATCTTTTTTACAGTAATTTTACCATTGCACTTTGTTCTAAAGGTGAAAGTGTGTTAAGGAGCTGTTTCATCTTTTCAGACATCCAAACATTCCTTTTTTGTTATGCTCAATATACTTTGCTTAAAAATTGGTTTTTGAATGAGGTGTAGCATGGTTGGTGAGGAGTCAAGGTGCCACCAAGGTCAATAAATGACTGAAAATTATTCAGCGCTATAATAGAATTAGGACATGGGGTCGCCAAAAAGGGTGTGTAGGAAGGGCTATGGTAGATTGATATTAAGACAAAGGTGTGGCTATGTATTATAAAACATAATTTCTTCTTATCTAACACTATTTAAGTATTTAATGGTTCCAAATCACTTAATGTTAAGAAGATACATGCCTTTTTTTGGCATTCTACGATGGACATACGACAACCTTAATTTGCCAGCCCTAAACCATGTTTACATTTTCTAAAAAGGGCACAAGCAAAATATGAAATGCTCCTTTCTTGGTAGGAAACTAAATAAGCCTTAATAAGGGAATTTGGTAACAAAAACACTCTTTGGAGTGTCATAAAATAAAGAGACATGATGGTTGATTTGAGCCATCTGATCTTTAGATTGAAAGCCTCAGATGTTGGCTTCTTTTTTTTTTTTAATAATTTTAACATCTTTTCTCTCCTCGATGCCTCCCTCCTTTCACAATTTTCTCAATCCCTTCTTCCATCCCTCACCCACAAGCACTGGCCACAACCTCCCTCTCCTTCCCTAACTTTCCAGAAGACCTCTTTTGTGTTAACAAAAGATAGGTGGTGGATTATTCCCACCATCTCCGCTGCCACCACCGCCGGCCCAGTAATTGGTGGAGTCCTGGTGGGCCCTCCTACTCCAGCTATTTTAAATCAGGGATGCCACTTAACACAGCTGGGAGGGAGGAAGAGGGAAGGAGGGAGGGAGGCATCAGGTTGAGAGAAAATGTTAAAAGAATAATAAAAAAAGCTAGCATCTGAGCCAAAAGATAGAATGGCTCAGATAAACTATCATTTTGACAAATAAATACCAGTCATGGTTCAACTTCTCTTTCTCCCTCTCTCTTTATATATATATATATATATAATGCAAAAGAATCATCTTTCTTAAGAAACAGCTTATTGGAAACCTCATTTTATGTAACTGAATGCTCCATTGAAGGATAAATAAATCATGGATGATCATTTCCAGAAGTGAGAATTCATTTAAAGTGGACTTTGTGGCTTAAAATTTCATATGTTACCACAATTTTTTTTTTCTTTTGGCATGCCAGTTTGTAGTTCACATGGTTCGACATTAGTTTTTTCGTCTTTGGCATAAATAATATAAATAATAATAAATCATTCTAGTCCGTCACAAGGTACAACATAATTTTTTCTTGAAAATATAAATCATAAATTGCTCACCATTTGGAAAAAATTAATTTATGTTTAAGACCTCATTAAACATGTAACAAAATTAACTAAATGTCTCATGATCAAAGGATGTAATCTATAAATATATATATGTAGCATTAATTTACATAAATATTAATACTAAAATTGCCATTGCTGTTATCGAATTTGTTGTGGCACAAGCTTTTTTACTTGTGTGTATAGCTTCCAAATTTGAATAATTTTCTGCACCAGTGCGTCTAGCTTCCAAATTTGAATAATTTTCTGCACCAGTGCGTCTAGCTTCCAAATTTGTACTTATGTGTCTAATATTGATACATTGAAACCTGAGTTTTTTTACTTATGCGTATAACGTTGCCTGAAACGTTATTTTACATTATCTTTCCGACTCATATATATTCTTTCTATAAATTTGATTGTTGAAGGACAAAGCGAAGAACCATACTAAGCTAGATAAGAGTTCGGTAAGGGTCATCTCAAGTTTTAATCATTGTTTTGCGAATGTACTGTAGTAGGGACTATCTCGAATCTCAAAAACACGTTTAGTAAAACCATGCTCTTTATCAACTCCAAAACCGTTTATTTTAAAATTTTCAACTTCATAAAGTTCTTGAATATATGAATGAGGTATGTGACCTTTGTTCTTCCCTTGGTTTGGACTTTGAGAAGACTATTAGTTAGGATTACCCAAGCCTCCATGAGACAGATAGGCACAATGAAAGAACATTAGCAATAACACACTGTGGGTCTTTCTTAGTCCATTGAGAAGCTGAAAATGGAAAATAAAGCATCAATTTAGAAGGCATGTAGATTAATTGTGCTCCACTATCTTTATTTTTTTGTAAGCAAAAGTACTCATTGTGATTTGGGATCACAAAGCTGAAAGAGGTGAAAGTCATTGTTTTGTCGCTATTAGAACCATCGTAATTACTCATTGCTTGCAATTAAAATAGAATCGTACATGCCTTATGAATTCTTGCTTCCTTTCCCATTTTCAGCTTGTCGATGGACTGACAAAGAGCTACCACTGTCTTATTGCTAATATTCTTACATTGTGTATAAGCCTTTCTCTTGGAGTCTTGGGTGCAGCTGACAAACCGTCTTCCAGAACTCCAAACCAAGTGAAGCACAAAAGCCTTGTTATGCCTCACTTATTTTGCATATAACCTTATCACGTCTGTCTCTATCTTTATATTCTACTAAATCACCTTTTTCAGAAGAAAAAACATAATATATCTATATATATATATATATAACTTGTCATTAAAAGAGCATCACAATTAATAGCATTGGTGATGATTTAATGTGTCTTTTTTTACTTCTTCCATGGGAATGGATATACAAAAGCTTAGGAGAAAAATGGATGTTTATTATAGGAATATAACCCAAATTAGGAGGCTCGGATGAAAATTCTAATAAGTAAAGAGGATAAACGGACTATGCCAAGAGAGATGTGGTGTGTGGGCTCCCACGTGGTGCTCAATGATGACCACTCTCAATTGCCCCCATTGTACCTCCCTATCCCAAGAGAAGAAGAAGATGGGAATTGATGTGAGCATCTCATTTACCTGCAGCCCACCAGAGATGAGCGGATGAACTGCATGGAAAGCTAGTAGTCACAAGTCAGTGGTGTTTTAATAAGCACGGCTACCAAGGTTGAGAAAGTGGCCTGCAGATTCCTATAATAAGGCCTCCATTATATTTGATTCTAAGATCAAAAAAATCAGAACTAGTTTGTTTCTAGATAGACGAATGCCATAATGAGCATCGGTGGTGTACTTTTGCATCATATTTTGTTCTGTTCTGAAATTTCAGCTGCATGTTTATATATCTCGATGAATGGTTGTCTTTATGAGCATTGATGGTGCACAAACGTTTGTGTTCAACTTGAAATAGGCATAATGTTGCACTAGTCATTAGATTTCAATAGTTTACGTGAGTGATCAACTATCTCAACTTAATCAATCTGCAGTTCCTCCAATTGTGATGACAAATCAAAAGGTTACGATGCTGGCCTTTGAGAGTGCCGTTCTAGACGTGATTCATTCAGAATGAAATTTGAAGGCACATAATTGGAATTCTCAACCTATATTTTGAAACGGAAGTATATATTTGCTAAAATAAAATAAGATGAAATATATGATGAAGATTATTAGAATATTGAATCATACTCATTATTCCTATCTAGTCATTGCTTGACACACCGTAAATGTGGTCTATGAAGGTGTACACGACTTCCCTGGATATAACAAAACTACTTTTTTTTAGTTCTTTCAATAATGAAAAATGGTTAAGCAATCAGCCAGATTGGATTTGGATTGGTGTACCATGCAGTGTGCTCTAGGTCAATTACATGTCACATCATATTGTTGGACCCTGAAAAGAAAATTTTCCCTATAGTTTCTCTTTTTGTCATAGGGTTTTTAGCAACATGAACATTAATTGGAGTTCCTTGAATATTTCACAAGTAGGATAGATTCATGAAGAACAACATTTTATTGTTTCAAGTAAAACTATGTTAAGGGGCTTTTTGGTCTTTTTGGACATGCAAACATTCTTTTTCTCTTATGTTCAATCTACCTTGCTTAAAAATTGGTTTTTGATTTATAGCATGATGGGTGGGGAGTCAAGGTCCCATCAAGGTCCAATGACTGAAAATTATGGACACACATATGACAGGTGAACTTGGAAGATTTTTTAATTCAGGTTTAGAATAAGTTCATGACGTCTCGAGAAAGGGAGTGTACATTCGGCTCTCATAGGGTGATATCATGGGAAATGTGTGGCCATCAAATATGGGCACACATTGCAATAGGTTACGACAATTACCCAACCACATAAAAAAATTGGAGCTAATTTTACTCTTATTTTTGGTAATTTAATGATGATGATGCTTCTGGTTTTAACATAAATCCAACCCTCTCTTTGTAACCACAGTATATATTGTTTGAGCATGAGGACTATGAGAAGTGATTTATTGGCCAATTGATTGATTTTGTTGGTAGTTCACATGGGTCCATAATTTTTTTTTCTTCGTCGTAAAAACAAATTATATATTATTCTAGTACTTCACAAGGTATGACATAATTTTTTTGTAAAAATATAAATGGTACATTGTTCACCTTTTTTGGAAAAAATATTTTATAAGTAACACCTTGTTAACCATGTAGCACAATTAATTAAAAGTGAGATGATCATTTACATATATAAATTCCAAAAAATTATACAAATTGGTTTCAGTTTTTAATTTTTTCGTAGCAGTAAAATAAATAAAAGCTTCAATGGTATTAAATAGGCTTAGAGTCTTTGATGTGATTAAAAATATAAGTGTTTTATCTTGCCAAATTAATTTTATAACAATATATGGTTAATGTGTATACATGTATGTAAAAAAATTGTAAGAGTTTTTTATTTGATGAACAAGAAGAAAAATTTTATGAATTTGTGTAAACCTACATATATGATTTGAATTCAACATATATGTAATAGTACTAAGAAATTTGACATGGAATTATATTTGGATTCTAGTTTCAAATGTAGAGACTTTAGTTTTTAGCACTCTGTTCACGTGTTTTTTCAAGAAATATTCAAATAATTTTGACAGTGATCAATGAAATTTGGATGTTTTCTTGTAAGTTTGTGCGCTCTTCATTCTAGATCAGTCCACTTAACTTAGTGGTACTACCTATGTTGTATTTGCGAACCACAGAAACAAGACCCTCACTTCATCTGTAAAACCTCATACTTATGTTGCACCCGGTAACATATGACCAAATTGAGACATGTAATTGGATTGAGAAAAAAGATTTGCTCGAGAAAGAAGCATAGCTTTGAGATCCTTACAGCTGTGCATTGCTAATAAAATCCACTTCTTGTCTAAACAGTAAACCCATGCAACTTGGATTTTCAATCCCAAATGGCTGCCCCAAACAAGAGATCTCGGTGTTGCATCTGCCATAAAATTCAAGGTTCTAACAAATGCACAATCTAAGATATTTGGATTTCAAATCTGTGCGAATGTCAAAAAACAGCAGATTTCATGCCTGAAGGAGTGGTGGTCAGACTGATCTAGACAAGAATCTCGAATGGGACCCCTCCTGCCATTGTGAGAGAGGCATCTAGTTGAGGGTTTGCTGAATGACAAAGAGAGACATTGTTTGCGAGACAGGCTATTTGAGAAGCCCCAAATCCTAAAAGATACGATCTAAGATCCAAGGATCTGAAATCACCTTGGATCTCCAAAGCAACCAAACTTTGCCTAAAGGTTTCTCAATGGCATCAGAGTCATTCATTTGGTTGTTGATGTTTCAATTTAATAGTTGAGATCAGAGGTGGAGTTAGAATTATTTTTATAACGGGGCCAAACTGTAGTTTCAAATTTTTAACGGAAATGTAGATCATCACTTTTGATTTTTTTGTTGAAAGTACTAAAGAATAATGATTTTGAGATGTTTTTGTCAATTGCATAATTGGACCTTTTTTTTCCTATCTTTGGTTCCAGCCTTGTTCTAACTGTCTAGGTGGCCTCCACTTTCTTCGAAGAGATGCTCTCCAAATTGGTAGGTTCATTCAGTGATGTTAAAGAGTCACAAAATTTTTCATTTTTCCATTTAATTTTTCTTAAACAGAATGATGTTTTTCGTTAATCATGTAAACATTTCATTATCAACAAAATATAGATAAATGTTGTTTAATGAATCTCTCTTTCCCTCTCTGTCTATAAGATTAATTAATATATATATATATATATATATATATATATATATATATATATATATATCTCTGTCTATATATATACATATATATGTTGGTACGTACGAGACATATAAACAATCATTTTAGCGGTGGATCATTCCAAGATAGACCACTGAGAATAAATTGAGAATGGCATTTTAATAATTAAAATATTAATTAGAAACTCTGTTTTTCCTCAATTTTTTTCTCAACCATTCATTTTCGACAATTAAGTGGCCATAATGATTCCTTAGAGCACCTGATGGTTTAGCACCTACCAATTTTTTTTCTCTCTCTCTCTCACTCACATGCACACAATATATAAGTATATATATATATATATATATATATATATATATATATATATATATATATATATATATATATATATATATATGAAGAATACATATATATGTATATAGAATATTAATAATAAATTTTAATTTTTTTATTAATGTCATCAAATGCCTTGTAACACGAGTTTTTTTTTTTCTTTGTGCATGTAGCTTACAAATTTGAAACATTTGCTGCAGTAGTGCCAGAACTATGCCACCCATTGTATAATTCTTAGATATATTAGTTTCTGAACAACGTACAATGTCAGGGGTCCTTTTTCCAACACTATTATCTCAATTAAAGCACAAGCATAAGTTATAATTTCCACTATTGATATCAAATACATTGTGAAACAGGCTTTTTGACTTATGCGTATAGCTTCCAAATTTGAATCATTTCCTACACTAGTGCTAGAACCGTACCACCCATTGTGTAAGTCTTTGTCATCTTAGCTTTTAAAAAAATGATGGATGTTAGGGGTCTTTTCGCCAAGTCTATTGTCTCAATTCAAGTACAAGCATAAGTTAGGAAAACTTATATTCGAATACACGAAGTTTGGAATGTAGAATTGATAGTAGTTAATGATAAATGGCCTGTAATGTCAACAATAATATTGAAATCTAATATAACCATTCTTGTCATGATAGACACATCAAAAATGTCAACAACAATATTGAAACCAAAAATTGTCATTTTTGTTTTTGATACATCGAAACCTGAGTTTTTTTACTTATGCATATAATGTTGCCTAAAACATTATTTTCCAATATCACATATATTTTGTCTATAAATTTGGCTGTTGAAGGACAAATCCAAGTATCTTACTGAGCTTTTCAGTAATCTCAAATTTAAATCACTGGTTTGCAAATGTTTTGCTAGCCATGGAAAAGCGAGGCCGGCACGATCTACATGTAATTTCACTTACCATGTATAGAAGTTTTGAAAAGTTACATTTCAACCCTAGTCAAACTTTTAAAACTATGGTTTGGCCATTCTAATAAAACATTTCTATCTCTGCCCATGCATGGTTAATGATGGTACTCTTGCACTTGCTTCTCTTAAAAAATTATATGTTATATGCTATATGGTTCATGGCTTTCACTTGACATTTGTCATTTTTTCTAATTTTAATTGCATACTTTTTGTTGTTATTATTTTAGTACCGTCACTGTCGAAGATGATTTTGCTAGTTTAACAGTATGTCACATGCCATTGGTGTAGTAATCCTTGCCTCGAAAAATTTGTTCAAATTACAGATAAAAGAAAATGGTGCAACAGGTACATGGCCTTTGTGCTTCACTTGGTTTAAACTTCAGGAAGACTGTTAGTCAGGATTACCCAAGACTCCATGAGATAGGAAGACACAATGTAAGATCATTAGCAATAACATGCTGGTGGGTCCTTCTCAGAACATTGAGATGCTGAAAATGGAAAAGAAATCAAGAATTTAGAAGGCATGTAGATTAATTATATTCTACTATCTGCATTTCTTTGTAAGCAAAAGTACCTATTGTGACTGAAAGATATTGTTTCATTGCTATTGGAAACATGGAACAATCAATACTTTTGCTTACAATTACAATAGAATATACATACCTTCTGAATTGTTGCTTTCTTCGTCATTTTCAGCTTCTCAATGGATTGACAAAGACCCACCACTGTCTTATTGCTAATGTTCTTATATTGTGTATAATTGCCTATCTCATGGAGTTTTGGGTGCAGCTGGCTAACCGTCTTCCCGAAGTCCACATCAAGTGAAGTACAAAACGATGTTATACCTCATTTATTTTGCATATAACCTTATCGTGTCCATTTCTTTCTTTGCATTCTACTAAATCACCTTTATGAATACATACATAATATATATATATATATATATACACATCGGATGGCTAAAAATTGGAAAGCTGTCATTCAAAAACAATCCTAATTAATAGCATTGTCGATGATTTATGGTCTCTTTTGCCTTCTCCGTTTTCCAAATATTCCTTATTCTACCAAAAATTTTGGAAGCGGTATGTAGTTCCACCCGATAACATCACAAGGATTTTTAGATCCAGCATGCCAGTAGAAGATCCGGACGCGAGTTCTGGTAGCCCCGTTGTGAGAAACCCATGCTTTATAAAAAAAAGGTGGATTTAACAACAGCCTCGAAACGTCGGTAAATTAGAACATAAGTTGGTAAAACATTTAGCTATGTATGTAGAGGTTGACGTTGAAGTAAATGTTAGTGAAACTTTTACCAACATCTGTAGGGGTCCTCAGTGAAGAAAATGTGCATAAAAAACTATCACCAATATTTTTGTGGCATTGTAGACACCTTCAACAACACATCATTGATGTAGTTAAATAACAGATTATCAATGTTCAGCTACCTAGAGTATTTATGAGGGTTGTCCGATCCAATGTGATGTTCGGTTGAGAGAAAATCAAAGAAAAAAATTTGACAGGCATTTTATTCATCTAATATTTGTTTGTGCCTTTTCACATTTTTCTCTCAACCGTCCGTTGCGTTAGATGAGACAGCCTTCATGAATGAGCATTCACTCACTCATATATATATATATATATATATCTTATTCTCTTGAAAACAAAAGGCCAAAGCTTGCACAAAACTAAAAATGAAATTTTATACTAATGGGATTGTTGCTTAAGAAATGGAATCAAACATTAATTTTCTGGATGGTTATTGTGATTTACTTCAGTTTGATTCAGTTGTGCGAAATTGAGCACAACATATTTTTTTCATTTTGTTATTTGAGTAATAAAAGCAATGGTTTAATTAGTGTGCATCAGAAACTTTTCGAACACTATATCATGCCCTATTAAGCACCATGGAAAATGGTGAAGGCAACTAATAAGAGCATATAACTGCTGTAATTAGTATGTTAATTTGTGACTGAGTGTGTGCATTCGTTTGCCAGAATGCTACTACAAGAAAAAAGTTGAACGTGATAGTGAGAAGGATGATGTTCTTGGGCCATCTAAAATTAATGGGACTGGGTGATTGTGCCTCTACCTGATGGCAATGCAGCTCAGAACCGGGCTACAGACAGGAGGAGGGGCTTCCAGGCCTATTTACGAACGGTGGGACAGGGTTCTTAACATTCTACCATGGCAACTGTTTCATGTCCATCTCAATTTGGGGTATAATTTTTTGGGCTTATTTTGCAGTGGTTACAATAACACACTCTTTTGTGTATCTGTATCAATAATTGGAAAGACTACTCATGAAACATTATGTCATAGTACAATATGAATGTCCCTCTATTTTAAAGGTAGATGGATGTGTGTATTACTAATCTGATTGCCAAACAAGCCCTTGAGAAATGTTATGTCATCAAGATACTTTTTAAGATATAATTTACAATCTGCACACGAGTATAATGCATACTCTTATTTACTTTACAGTTGTAGAACTGAGATCAATTCACCACTTATAATTAGTTCACTTATTTGATCATCAAGTTATTGATACGCTAATTAACTTAAATGAAAAGCTCTTTGCTTGGGTGACATGAAAAAATGAAACAAATAGCAGCCTTAACTCATGAATTCAAAGATAATTGCCTACCACGACTTTCATTAATGCAGACTTATCATATCCACTACAAACTGAGCCTGAATGATGTGATTCTGGTCAAACAAGATCTTGGATATATTTTTTGGTAGGCTTGTGCTGGTAAGAAATATGATAAATACTGGTTCAGTACTACCGAGGCAGAATGCTCATTAATTCATGCAGTCCTCCTTAAAGGGAAAACCCTAGTCATAAGATCATTGAAAGATGTTGGGTGGTGAACTTACTCCTGATTTTCCAAGCTAGGACACACTCACTCAAATCAGCAATTGAGGCAATCTGGCTGACTGTTGATCCAGGAATGCCATTCATTTGCAAGATTAGCTCACTAACAGGTTTTTGAGCAACCCAAAAGTTCAGAAACCGGCATATAATTAACCACATTTGGAAGTTTAAAGAATCAATGAGGCTTTTCTTAAACCAATATGACAAATGTCTATCTTCACCAAAGATATTGCAATATTCAATGCGTCTTCAGGATTTTGCCGGCAACCATGCATTGGAAGATTTCTTTAAAAAATCATAGAGTTGTCCACACAGCACAGACGGTGATGGGAACCATCAGTATTTCCCAATAAATAAGCAAGGACAATATTACAACGGAAGAATTTGATGGACAAAGAATGAAACAAATGCATTGAGTTGGAGAGCTAGATGGAAATAGCTTAATGGTAGAGAATATCTTTGCCAAGGCTGCGGTTGGGGGTTTAAGTCCCTGCTTCCATTCCTCCATCTGAAGTTGGAAGGAGTGCTTTGAAAGCCAAAGCCACTGACATGATTTCACAAAGCACTTGCATTTTAGTGCTCATCACGTCATGGAAGTAGTATCTAAGTGCATGCAAGTAGATGATGACATACTTTAGATCACAAAAAAGGTATATTGAAGAAAGTATGTAATTGGTATATTTTGATATGGTGGAACCTTGTAATCACAAATAATGAGCCTATGACCCTAACAGAGTAACACCCTTGCAGACTTTATGCTAACAAGCATAAGAAAATTTTACATAATAGAACCTCAACAACCATGGCTACCCTTTTTTGTGAAGAAAACAGGAGTTAGCTGCCCAAGCAACTTTTGGAGAATAAAGAAAACATTGAAATTGTCAAGATTCATGGACTTGCTTGTATAATACTTAAGAGGTCGTTTGATGGTCACAGGGGTATTGTTGATGATCCAGTGATTACATACCAAGTCAAGTGGAATCAACAAATAAAAAAGGATGGAGATGAGAAACTCTATTGATAATTATAACTTCACCTGTGATATTGTTGAATAGTATTTACATTAAGTGGTTCTTTGGAATATTAAATACTAAGGAGCAACTCTTTATTAATATTCATTTTATGTTTGGACGTGTTGTATAGTTGCTCAGTTTTACTATATTTCTCTTGTAATAAGAGATTAGAGCAGATTAATGTTACACAATTTTCACTACTCTTCCTCTCTCCTCATACCTGCAACCAGTGAAACCTGGTATAAGATCCTCCTAACCCTAAGTGAGCTTGACGTATAGGTTTTTCACTCCCTCTGCTTTTTCCTCTTCTTCTTCTTCTTCTTCTTCTTCTTCTTCTTCTTCTTCTTCTCCTAACCATGTTCGCACTGTTTTGTTGGGCTATAAAGTTCACCATGGCAATAGATTAGGGATCGGATTATGACTTAAGTTCACCACATCAAGTGAAGCACAAAAGCCATGTTATACCTCATTTATTTTGCACATCATGTCACTCTCTTTATATTCCACTAAATCACCTCCTTGAGAAGAAAAAACATTATATATATATTTATATATATTCTGGCTGACCGCTCTAGCTAGTTTGCTAGTCCTTGTTAAATGTGTTCACGATTACTCTAAGTTCTACAAAAATGCCACTCATCAAGGCTTAATTTTTCAGTCTTGCAATTTTATTATAATTTTTGGTATTATCCTTCCTGCAATTTCACAGAGAATTAATATTGTATGGACTGTTTCAAATTTATATTAATTTTCTTATTTTATTCACATTATTTAATCATATGAATCTCATCTAAGCCCATTGATCATTCGTAAGATTTGCTCGCCATTGCTCAAAAGTTCAAGCTAGGGCCAGCTCATATTGATCCACATTCCAAAATGTAAAGAATCAATCATGAAATTTTTCTTAAACCAAAGGGCCATAAAATTTATCTCTAACAAATTAAGAGATCACAATGTTAAATTACACCTTTGAGAGTTTGCCAGCAGCCATGCATTGGAAGATTTCTTTAAAAAATGGTACAGTTGTCCACACAGTATGGATAGTGAAGGGAACCGTTTCCATGTCCCAATCAATATGCAAAGGGAAGAAGATGATGAACAATGACGTGAGCTGCCCATTGACCTGCTACCAAGGGTAGAGATACTTATGCATATAGGTTCCAAATTTGAATCATTTGCCGCACGAGTGCTAGAACCATATAACCCATTGTGCAAGTCAAGGGTTTATTGGCCAACTCTAATCTCTCAAATAAAGCACAAGCACATGTTAGGAAAACTCAGATACATATACTCAAAATTTGGAAAATACAAATGGTAGGGGTAAATGATAAGTGGCCTTCGATTTTGAAACCTAAAATTGCCATTCTTGTCATGGTTGCATTGAAAATGTCTACAACGATATTGAAACCTAAAATTGCCATTCTTGTTTTTCATACATCAAAACTTGAGTTTTTTGACTCATGCGTATAATGTTGCCTGAAACATTATTTTCTGACGTCTTTCTACTCACATGTATTTTTTCTATAAATTTGTTTGTTTAAGCTGAACAAATCCAAGTATCATACAGAGTTTGCAAATGTATGGTAGCAAGGGCAGAGCCAAGGGCGGCCGAAGGGCCTTGTAATTTTTTTAAAAGAATTATTAGTATTACATGTTTAATGATTACAATTCATTTTCTACTTGATAATGAGATTATAAATTTAAAATTGATCCTAATTTAAATGAAGTACATGGCCTTTATGCTTCACCAGGTTTAGACTTGAGGAAGACAGTCAGTCAGGATTACTCAAGCCTTTAAGAGACAAGTAGATGCAATGTAAGAACATTAGCAATAACACACTGGTGGGACTTTCTCAGTCCATTGTGAAGCTGAAAATGGAAAAGGAAGCAAGAATCTAGAAAGCATGTAGATTTATTCTATTCTACTATCCACATTTTTTTGTAAGTAAATGTATTGACTGTGACATGGGATCACATAGTTGGAAGGCATTGATTCATCGCCATTGGAACCATGGAACAGTCAGTATTTTTGCTTACAATTACAATATAACTATACATACATTCACTCCTTTGCCATTTTCAGCTTCTCAATGGATGGACAATGACCCACCAATGGCTTATTGCTAATGTTGTAACATTGTGTATAATTGATTGTCTCATTGGAGTCTTGGGTGTAGGTGACTAAACGTCTTCCTAAAGTCAAAGCCTAGTGAAGCACAAAAGCCATGCATGTTATACCTCATTTATTTTGTGTATAACCTTTATCATGTCTGTCTCTCCCTTTACCTTCTACTAAATCACCATTTGAGAAGAAAATGCAGAATATATCTTACGTATATAAATATACATATATATATATATATAATCATTGTTTCAAAATTGGAAACCTGACATTAAAAGACAATCGCAATTAATAGCATTGTTGATCATTTATTGTGTTTTTTTTTCTTTTTTGCCTCCACATACAAGAGTGAATAGAGTGAAGCCACCACCTCGGGAGCAGATATACAAAACTTGAGGACAAAAATGTAGGCTCGATTATAGGAATATATCCAAAGTTATGGCGCTCAAATGAAAATTGTAAAATGTAAAGTCACTAAATGGATGATGCGTTGCATGGGCTCCCGCATGGTGCTCAACAATATCCACTCTCAAGAACGAGCCATGGTATGGGCATGGGCACTCACCATTGGAAAAATACCAGAAATCTTTTTTTCCACATTTTTTACTTTATTTATTGAGTTGCTCATTTTACAGAAATATTTGTGAGTGGAAGATCCAGACATGAGTTCTAGTGGACCCACTATGACAAACCCATTCCCTACCTGAGAAAAAACTGCATAAAGTAAACGTGGTACCCAGCCAATAGTCAACAACACAAACAAGCTTTATATTTCATCTCTTTTTTAAGAAATTTTTGAAGAGTTTAGCAATTGGAACATAAGTGTTAGCAAGTTGTAATTTTAGAACAGATTCATGAAATACTAAACTAATTTTATGATACTGCACACTCTTTATGGTGATCTTTTTACAGTAATTTTACCATTGCACTTTGTTCTAAAGGTGAAAGTATGTGTTAAAGAGCTGTTTCGTCTTTTCAGACAGCCAAACATTCCCTTTTTATTATGTTTAATACACTTTGCTTAAAAATTGGTTTTTAAATGAGTCAAGGTCCCACAAAGGTCAATAAATAACTGAAAATTATTCAGCACTAGAATAGAATTAGGTCATGGGGTCGCCAAAAATGGTGTGTAGGAAGGGCTATGGTAGGGTGATATTAAGACAAAGGTTTGGCTATGTATTATAAAACATAATTTTCTTCTTATCTAACACTACTTAAGTATTTAATGGTTCTAAATCACTCAATTAATTTTGCCAGACCTAAACCATGTTTACATTTTCCAAAAAGGGCACATGCAAAACGTGAAATGCTTCTTTCTTGGTAGGAAACTAAATAAGCGTTAAAGAGGGCATTTGGTAACAAAAACACTCTTTGGAATGTCAAAAAATAATGAGACATGATGGTTGATTTTAGCCATCTGATCTTTAGATTGAAAGCCTCGGATGTTGGCTTCTTCTTTTTTAATAATTTTTAACATCTTCTCTCTCCTCGATGCCTCCCTCCTTTCACAATTTTCTCAATCCCTTCCTCCATCCCTCATCCACAAGCACTGGCCACAGCCTCCCGCTCCTTCCCTAATTTGCCAGAGGACCTCTAAGCAATGGCCACAGCCTCTTGGTGCTTCCCTAATTTGCCAGAGGACCTCTTTTGGTGTTAACAAATGATAGGTGGATTATTCCCACCATCTCCGCTGCCACCCCTGGCGGCCCAGGAATTGGTGGAGTCTTGGAGAGCCCTCCCCCTACAGCTATTTTAAATCAAGGATGCCACTTAACACAGCTGGGAGGGAGGAAGAGGGAAGAAGGGAGGGAGGCATCAGGTTGAGAGAAAATGTTAAAAAAAAAAAAACTAGCATCTGAGCCAAAAGAACGGATGGATCAGATCAATTGACATTTTGACAAATAAATACCAGTCATGGTTCAACTTCTCTTTCTCCCTCTCTCTCTCTCTCTCTCTCTATATATATATATATATGTATATATATATATATATTATGCAAAAGAATCATCTTTCTTAAAAAACAGCTTATTGGAAACCTCATTTTACCTAACTCAATGCTCCATTGGAGGCTAAATAAATAATGGATAATTGTTTCCAGAAGTGAGAATTCATTTAAAGTGGACTTTGTGGCTTAAAATTTCATCTGTTACCTCAATTTTTTTTTCTTTTGACAAGCCAGAATGGGCCACACGGAATATTGCATACGTCGCCTCTGAAAACAGGTAGCTCAATTGTGGATCCCATCTTATCCATATCATAATACAAAAAACAACATTCATGGTATCTCCATACATGCCAATTAAATAATATTTGCAATACATCATCTCCAAAGAGGGTTATACAATAGTGAGACAACATATGTTTGGTACAAGAACTACCACGTAAATAATTGTTAAAATCTAAGGGCAAAAGTTATATGATATTTGCTTAAAAGTAAATCTAATCTGAATCTAAATCCCATTACATATGTATGTATATTTGAATCCGAATTTGAACCAGACTTGATGCCAACTCTTATATAAGAAGTCGATTCTGTTTCCATATCCTATATTAATTTTTTTAATATCTGTTTTTGTCTAAAGCTTCAATGGGATTATACAATCCAAATAGGACATACATTGACATACTTACAGAGAATGAACCATGGAGATTGGCAATGAAAATAACTGAACACATCAAAACTATTGTGGTAGTTTCGCTCTCATTTTAAATCCATCAATCCTTCTGCAACAAAACAAAAGTGCTAAAATGGTTCCCAAAAGTAACAAGGCCTCACGTAAAATAGTGTTTTAGCGACCCGTCACTCTTGTCCAAAAGATAGTATGTAACCTATTCCTGATTGAACTTTGAACCTATTTAGTAGATCAATCCGGTGAAGTAATTCATATCGCATGATTATGAATTTGATATCAAGTTTCATGATTGAATTACAGTCTCAGTACTGATCCGGTTGTTGACATTAGTTTTTTCGTCTTTGGCATAAATAATATAAATAATAATAATCATTCTAGTCCTTCACAAGGTATGACATAAAGTTTTCTTGAAAATATAAATCACAAATTGCTCACCATTTTGAATAATTTATTTTATGTTTAACACCTCATTAAACATGTAACAAAATTAATTAAATGTCTCATGATCAAAGCACATAATCTATAAATATATATATGTGGCATTAATTGCCATAAATATTAACACTAAAATCTAAAATTTCCATTGCTATTATCAAATTCGTTGTGGCACAAGCTTTTTTACTTGTGCGTATAGCTTCCAAATTTGAATAATTTTCTGCACAAGTGCTAGAAATATATCACCCATTGTATAATTCTATGACATCTAGTTTTTACTTGTGCGTATAGCTTCAAAATTTTTACTTATGTGTCTAATATTGATACATTGAAACCTGAGTTTTTTTACTTTTGCATATAATGTTTCCTGAAACGTTATTTTACATTATCTTTCCCACTCATATATATTCTTTCTATAATTTTGATTTTTGAAGGACAAATCCAAGTATCATACTAAGCTAGCTAAGAGTTTGGTAAGGGTCTTCTCAAGTTTTAATTATTGTTTTGCGTACATGAATGTACTGTAGTAGGGAGTATCTCGAATCTCAAAAACACGTTTTGTAAAACCATGCTCTTTATCAACTCCAAAACTGTTTATTTTAAAATTTTCAACTTCATAAAGTTCTTGAATATGTGAATGAGGTATGTGACCTTTGTTCTTCTCTTTGTTTGGACTTTGAGAAGACTATTAGTTAGGATTACCCAAGCCTCCATGAGACAAATAGGCATAATGTAAAAACATTAGCAATAACACGCTGTGGGTCTTTCTCAGTCCTGAGAAGCTGAAAATGGAAAATAAAGCATCAATTTAGAAGGCATGTAGATTAATTGTGCTCCACTGTCTTTAATTTTTTGTAAGCAAAAGTACTCATTGTGACTTGGGATCACATAGCTGAAAGAGGTGAAAGACATTGTTTTGTCGCTATTAGAACCATGGAACTAGTTATACAACAGCGATGAAGAAATCAGTACTTTTGCCTGCAATTAAAATAGAATCGTACATGCCTTCTCAATTCTTGCTTCCTTTCCCATTTTCAGCTTGTCAATGGACTGACAAAGAGCTACTGCTGTCTTATTGCTAATATTCTTAGATTGTGTATAATCGCCTTTCTCATGGAGTCTTTGGTGCAGCTGACAAACCGTCTTCCAGAACTCCACTCCATACCAAATGGAGCACAAATGCCTTGTTATGCCTCACTTATTTCGCATATAACTTTATCATGTCTGTCTCTATCTTTATATTCTACTAAATCATCTTTTTCAGAAGAAAAAACATAATATATATATATATATATATATATATATATATATATATATATGGATGGCTAAAAATTGGAAACTTGTCATTAAAAGACCATCAAAATTAACAGCTCTGGTGATGATTTATGTGTCTTTTTTTACTTCTTCCATGCGAGTGGATATACGAAAGCTTTGAAGAAACATGGATGTTTATTATAGAAATATATCAAAAATTAGGAGGCTCAGATGAAAATTCTAAAAAGTAAAGAGGATAAACGGATTATGCTAAGAGAGGATGATGTGGTGTGTAGGCTCCCACGTGGTGCTCAATGATGACCACTCTCAAGAACCCAACCTGATCATCGTGGGCCCCATTGTACCTTCCTCTCCCAAGAGAAGAAGAAGATGGGAATTGATGTGAGCATCTCATTTACCTGCAGCCCACCAGAGGTGGGTGGATGAACTGCATGGAAAGCTAGCAGTCACTAGTAAGTGGTTTTTTAATAAGCACGGGGACCAAGTCAATGAGAAAGTGTCCGGCAGATTCCTATAATAAGGCCTCCATTATATTTTATTCTAAGATTTAAAAAATCAGAAC
The DNA here is from genome assembly GCA_011799765.1 of Nymphaea thermarum. Lineage (NCBI taxonomy): Eukaryota > Viridiplantae > Streptophyta > Magnoliopsida > Nymphaeales > Nymphaeaceae > Nymphaea > Nymphaea thermarum. Next base: position 109,566 of record JAANDH010000754.1, read on the forward strand.
TAGTTTGTTTCTAGATAGACGAATGCCATATTTTGTTCTGTTCTGAAATTTCAGCTACATGTTTATATATCTCGATGAATGGTTGTCTTTATGAGCATTGATGGTGCACCGTTTCGTGGTGGGCAATGTTGGAATCTAGGCGATAGTTTTTTGTAATACAAACAGTTGTTTGGAATGGAAACTATATGCTCAGCAGACGCCATCTTGTTTATTGCGATGATGGTCATTAGAACGGGTATGCGGATGTTTGTAGGAGGAGAGATTATGAACACCAACATTTGTGTTCAAGTTGAAATAGGCATAGTGGTGCACTAGTCATTAGATTTCAATAGTTTACGTGAGTGATCAACTATCTCAACTTAATTAGTGTGCAGTTTATCCAATTGTGATGACAAATCAAAAGGTTATGAAGGTGGCCTTTGAGAGTGCCGTTCTACACGTGATTAATTCAGAATGAAATTTGAAGGCACATAATTGGAATTCTCGACCTATATTTCGAAACGGAAGTATAGCTTTGCTAAAATAAAATAAGATGAAATATATGGTGAAGATTATTAGAATATTGAACTGTACTCATTATTCCTATCTAGTCATTGCTTGACACACCCTAAATGTGGTCTATGAAGGTGTACACGACTTCCCTCGATATAACAAAACTACTGTTTTTAGTAATTTCAATAATGAAAAATGGTTCAGTAATCAGCCAGATTGGATTTGGATTGGTGTACCATGGAGTGTGCTCTCGGCCAAATGCATGTCACATCATATTGTTGGACCCTGACAAGAAAATTTTCCCTATAGTTTCTCTTTTTGTCATAGGGTTTTTAGCAACATGAACGTTAATAGGAGTTCCATGAATATTTCTCAAGTTAGGATAGATTCATGAAGCACTACATTTTATTGTTTCAACAGTCTGCTATACTCTTTAAAATGGATGCATGAAATACTAAATTAGTGTTCATGTTGCCAAACACCCCTTTATGGGATTCTTTTTACACTAATTTTATCATTGCCCTTTGTTTTTCAAGTAAAACTGTGTTAAGGGGCTTTTTGGTCTTTTTGGACATGCAAACATTCTTTTATCTAATGTTCAATCTGCCTTGCTTAAAAATTGGTTTTTGATTTATAGCATTATGGGTGGGGGGAAGTCAACGTCCCATCAAAGTCAAATGACTGAAAATTTTGGACACACATATGACAGGTGAACTTGGTAAATTTTTTTATTCAGGTTTAGAATAAGTTCATGATGTCTCGAGAAAGGGAGTGTACGAATGGCTATCATAGGGAAATGTGTGGCCATTAAATATGGGCTTGTTTAAAATGCATGTAATCCTCAAAATACATTTTCGAGAGTATTGCGTATAATCATTAGTCAGATATTTTTTTTTTCTCTTTTAGGACACTTTAATAAGATCTCTGAATTACATTGAATGTATTGACTTCCCTCTAAAAAACAGACCATTGCAATAGATTATGACAATTACCCAACCACATAAAAAAATTTGAGCTAATTTTACACTTATTTTTAGTAATTTAATGATCATGATGCTTCTTGTGTTAACATAAATCCTAAATTCTCTTTGTAACCAGAGTACATATGGTTTGAGCATGAGGACTATGAGAAGTGATTTATCGCCCAATTGATTGATTTAGTTGGTAGTTCACATGGCTCCACAAATTTTTTTTCTTCGTCGTAAAAACAAATTATATATTATTCTGGTACTTCACAAGGTATGACATAATTTTTTTGTAAAAATATAAACGGTACATTGTTCACCTTTTTTGGAAAAAATATTTTATAAGTAACACCTTGTTAATCATGTAGCACAATTAATTAAATGTGAGATGATCATTTACATATATAAATTCCAAAATATTCTTCATATTGGTTTCATTTCTTAAATTTTTCATAGCAGTAAAAATAAATAAAAGCTTCAATGGTACTAAATAGGCTTAGTGTCTTTGATATGATTAAAAATATAAGTGTTTTTTCTTCCCAAATTAATTTTATCACAATATATGGTTAATGTGTATACTTGTACGTAAAAGAATTGTAAGAGTTTTTTATTTGATGAACAAGAAGAAAAATTTTATGAATTTGTGTAAACCATATAAATTTACTTTTATGAAATCTTTATCCCATGCAGCTGGCCGACTATGAGTCTGTCAACCGGAAATTTTTTAGTGACTTGGATGTTTTACATGGAATTAGATTTGCCTACATATACGATTTGAATTAAACATATATGTAATAGTACTTAGAAATTTGACGTGGAATTATATTTGGATTCTAGTTTCAAATGTAGAGACTTTAGTTTTTAGCGCTCTGTTCACGTGTTTTTTCAAGAAATATTCAAATAATTTTGACAGTGATCAATGAAATTTGCATTTATTCTTGTAAGTTTGTGCGCTCTTGATTCTAGATCAGTCCACTTAACTTAGTGGTACTACCTATGTTGTATTTCCGAACCACAGAAACAAGACCCTCACTTAATCTGTAAAACCCCATACTTATGTTGCACCCGGTAACATATGACCAAATTGAGACATGTAATTGGATTGAGAAAAAAGATTCGCTCGAGAAAGAAGCATAGCATTGAGATCCTTACAGCTGTGAATTGCTACTAAAATCCACTTCTTGGCTAAATAGTAAACCCAATGCAACTTGGACTTTCGATCCCAAATGGCTGTTCCAAACAAGAGATCCGGGTGTTGGATCTACCATAAAATTCAAGGTTCTAACAAGTGCAAAATCTAAGATATTTGGATTTCAAATCTGTGCGAATGTCAAAAAACAGAAGATTTCATGCCTGATGGAGTGGTGGTCAGACTGATCTAGACTAGAATCTCGAATGGGACCCCTCCTGCCATTGTGAGAAAGGCATCTAGTTAAGGGTGTGCTGAATGACAAAGAGAGATATTGTTTGCGAGACATAGGCTATTTGAGAAGCCCCCAATCCTAAAAGACACGATCTAAGATCCAAGGATCTGAAATCACCTTGGATCTCCAATGCAACCAAACTTTGCCTAAAGGTTTCTCAATGGCATCAGAGTCATTCATTTGGTTGTTGATGTTTCAATTTAATAGATGAGATCTGAGGTGGAGTTAGAATTATTTTTATAATGGGGCTAGACTATAGTTTCAAAATTTTAGCAGAAATGTAGATCACTTTTAAATTTTTTTGTTGAAAGAACTAAAGAATAATGATTTTGAGATGTTTCTGTCAATTGCATAATTGGACCTTTTTTTTTCCTATCTTTGGTTCCAGCCTTGTTCTAACTGTCTAGGTGGCCCCCACTTTCTTTGAAGAAATGCTCTCCAAACTGGTTGGTTCATTCAGTGATGTTAAAGAGTCACAAAATTTTTCTTTTTTCCTTTTAATTTTTCTTAAAAAGAATGATGTTTTTCGTTAATCATGTAAATAATTCATTATCAACAAAATATACATAAATGTTGTTTAATGAATCTCTCTTTCTCTCTCTGTCTATAAGATTAATTAATATTTATATATATATATATGTTCGTATGTACGAGACTTATAAAAAATCATTTTACTCGTGGATCATTCCAGGATAGACCACTGAGAAAAAATTGAGAATGGCATTTTAATAATTAAAATATTAATTAGAAACACTGTTTTTCCTCAATTTTTTTCTCAACCATTCATTTTGGACAAATAAGTGGCCAAAATGATTCCTTAGAGCACCTAATGGTTTAGCACCTACCAATTTTTTTTCTCTCTCTCTCTCTCACTCACAAGCATATATATATACATATATATATATATATGTATGTATGTATATGTAGAATACATATATATGTATATAGAATATTAATATTAAAATTTAAAATATCGATTAATGTCATCAAATGCATTGTGACACAAGCTTTTTTTTTTTTCCTTGTGCATGTAGCTTACAAATTTGAAACATTTGCTGCACTAGTGCCAGAACTATGTCGCCCGTTGTATAATTCTAAGATATATTAGTTTTTGAACGATGTACAATGTCAGCGGTCCTTTTGCCAACACTATTATCTCAATTAAAGCACAAGCATAAGTTATAATTTCCACTATTGATATCAAATACATTGTGAAAGAAGCTTTTTGACTTATGCGTATAGCTTCCAAATTTGAATCATTACCTACACTAGTGCTAGAACCGTATCACCCATTGTGTAAGTCTTTGTCATCCTAGTTTTTAAAAAATGATGGATGTTAGGGGTCTTTTCACCAAGCCTATTGTCTCAATTCAAGTACATGCATAAATTACACCTTTGACAATCTTCTGGCAGCCATGCATTGGAAGATTTCCTTAAAAAATGATACAGTTGTCCACACAGTATGGATAGTGAAGGGAACCGTTTCCATGTCCCAATCAATATGCAAGGGCAATATTGCCATGGAAGAATTTGATGGCCATGGTCACATGGAGCGAAACAGAAGCATTACGTTCCTGCCAATTCATTGAACATACATTTTGATGATATAAGGGCCGAAGCTAGCTATCTGTGATCGTTTTCAGGAAACTCCATTTCTTGGGAGAAAAGGAACGAGAGCAGATTGTTGTCCACACATAAAATTTAAAGCTTATGAGCACTAGAGAGAGGAACAAGAGGGACGGTCGAAACAGGAAAAAGTTTGGTGAAAATAGACACACGAATACTACTGTCTCCCTCTCCTAAGGGAAGAAGATGATGAAGAATGACGTGAGCTGCCCATTTACCTGCTGCCAAGGGTAGAGATACTTATGCATATAGGTTCCAAATCTGAATCATTTGCTGCAACAACGCTAGTTCCATATAACCCATTGTGCAAGTCAAGGGTTTATTGACCAACTCTAATCTCTCAAATAAAGCACAATCACATGTTAGGAAAACGTTGATACATATACTCAAAATTTGGAAAATACAGATGGTAGGGGTAAATGATAAGTGGCCTTTGATTATTGAAACCTGAAATTGTCATTCTTGTCAAGGTTGCATCGAAAATGTCTACAACGATATTGAAACCTAAAATTGTCATTCTTGTTTTTCATACATCAAAACTTGAGTCTTTTGACTTATGCGTATGATGTTGCCTGAAACATTATTTTCTGATGTCTTTCTACTAACGTATACTTTATCTATAAATTAGTTTGTTGAAGATGAACAAATCCAAGTATCGTATAGAGTATGCAAATGAATGGTAGCAAGGGCAGAGCCAAGGGGGCCCGGAAGGGCCTTGTAATTTTTTTAAAAGAATCATTAGTGTCACATGATTAATGATTACAATTCATTTTCTACTTGATAAGAGATTATAAATTTAAAAGTCATCCTCATTTAAATGAGGTACATAGCCTTTATGCTTCACCATGTTTAGACTTGAGGAAGACAGCTAGACAGGATTACTCAAGCCTCCATGACACAAGTAGATACAATGTAAGAACATTAGCAATAACACACTGGTGGGTCTTTCTCAGTCCATTGTGAAGCTGAAAATGAAAAAGGAAGCAAGAATCCAGAAGGCATGCAGATTAACTCTATTCTACTATCTGCATTTTTTTGTAAAATAATGTATTGACTGTGACATCGGATCACATAGTTGGAAGGAATTGTTTCATCGCCATTGGAAACCATGGAACAATCAGTACTTTTGCTTACAATTACAATAGAACTATACATACATTCGCTCCTTTGCCATTTTCAGCTTCTCAATGGATGGACAATGACCCACCAGTGGCTTATTGCTAATGTTATTACAATGTGTATAATTGATTGTCTCATTGGAGTCTTGGGTGCAGCTGACTAATTGTCTTCCCAAAGTCTAAGCCAAGTGAAGCACAAAAGCCATGCATGTTATACCCCATTTATTTTGTGCATAACCTTTATCATGTTTGTCTCTTCCTTTACCTTCCACTAAATTACCTTTTGAGAAGAAAATGCAGAATATATCTTTTATATACATATGTATATATATATATATACATATATATGTATATATATATATATATATATATATATATGTATATATATATATATATATATATGTATATGTATATTTATTCTGGCTGACCGCTCTAGCTAGTTTGCTAGTCCTTGTTAAATGTGTTCACGATTACTCTAACTTCTTCAACAATGCCACTCATCAAGGCTTAATTTTTCAGTCTTGCAATTTCATTATAATTTTGATATTATCCTTTCTGGAATTTGACATAGAATTAATATTGTATGGACTGTTTCAAATTTTGATGTTAATTTTTTTATTTTATTCACATTATTTAATCTTATGAATCTCATCTAAGCCCATTGATCATTCGTAAGATTTGCTCACCATCGCTCAAAATTTCAAGCTTGGGCCAGCACATATTGATCCACATTCCAAAATGTAAAGAATCAATCATGAATTTTTTCTCAAACCAAAGGACCCTAAAATTTATCTCTAACAAATTCACAGATCACAATGTCAAATTATACCTTTCACAGTCTTCCGGCAGCCATGCATTGGAAGATTTCTTTAAAAAAAGGTACAGTTGTCAACACAGTATGGACAGTGAAGGGAACCATTTCCATGTCTCAATCAATATGCAAGGGAAATATTGCTATGGAAGAATTTGATGGGCATAGTCCCATGGATCGGAATAGAAGCATTACGTTGCTGCCAATTCATTGAACATACATTTTGATGATATAATGGCTGAAGCTAGCTATCCGTGATCGTTTTCAGGAAACTCCATTCCTTGGGAGAAAAGGAACGAGAGCAGATTGTTGTCCAGAGCCTATTGAAGCACAAAAGCCATGCATGTTTTACCTCATTTATTTTGTGTATAACCTTTATCATGTCTGTCTCTCCCTTTACCTTCTACTAAATCACCTTTTGAGAAGAAAATGCAGAATATATCCTACGTATATATATGTATATACATATATATGTATTTGTATATTTATTCTGGCTGACCGCTCTAGCTAGTTTGCTAGTCCTTGTTAAATGTGTTCACGATTACTCTAACTTCTTCAACAGCGCCACTCATCAAGGCTTAATTTTTCAGTCTTTCCATTTTATTGTAATTTTGGTATTACCCTTTCTGGAATTTGAGATAGAATTAATATTAATTTTCTTATTTTATTCACATTATTTAATCTTATGAATCTCATCTAAGCCCATTGATCATTCGTAAGATGTGCTCACCATTGCTCAAAAGTTGAAGCTTGGGCCAGCGCATATTGATTCACATTCCAAAATGTAATAAATCAATCATGATTTTTTTCTTAAACCAAAGGACCCTAAAATTTATCTCTAACAAATTGAGAGATCACAATGTTAAATTACACCTTTGACAGTCTTCCGGCAGCCATGCATTGGAAGATTTCTTTAAAAAATGGTACAGTTGTCCACACAATATGGACAGTAAAGGGAACCGTTTCCATGTCTCAATCAATATGCACGGGAAATATTGCTATGGAAGAATTTGATGGGCATGGTCCCATGGAACGGAACAGAAGCATTACGTTTCTGCCAATTCATTGAACATACATTTTGATGATATAAGGGCCGAAGCTAGCTATCTGTGATCGTTTTCAGGAAACTCCATTCCTTGGGAGAAAAGGAACAAAAGTAGATTGTTGTCCACACACAAAATTTAAAGCTTATGAGCACTAGAAAGAGGAACAAGAGGGACGGTCGAAATTGGAAAAAGTTTGATGAAAATAGACACACCAATACTAGTCTCCCTCTCCTGAGGGAAGAAGATGATGAAGAATGATGTAAGCTGCCCATTTACCTGCTGCCAAGGGTAGAGATACTTATGCATATAGGTTCCAAATCTGAATCATTTGCTGCACCAGTGCTAGAACCATATTACCCATTGTGCAATTCAAGGGTTCATTGGCCAAACCTAATCTTTCAAATAAAGCACAAGCACATCTTTGGAAAACTTACATACATATACTCAAAATTTGGAAAATACAAATGGTAGGGGTAAATGATAAGTGGCCTTCAATTATTGAAACCTAAAATTGTCATTCTTGTCATGGTTGCATCGAAAATGTCTACAACGATATTGAAACCTAAAATTGCCATTCTTGATTTTCATACATCAAAACTTGAGATTTTTGACTCGTGCGTATGATGTTGCCTGTAACGTTATTTTCCGATGTCTTTCTACTCACATATATTTTATCTATAAATTTGTGTGTTTAAGATGAACAAATCCAAGTATCGTATAGTGTTTGCAAATGAATGGTAGCACGGGCAGAGCAAAGGGGGCCCGGAAGGGCCTAGTAATTTTTTTAAAAGAATCATTAGTGTCACATGTTTAATGATTACAATTCGTTTTCTACTTGATAAGAGATTATAAATTTAAAAGTCATCCTAATTTAAATGAGGTACATAGCCTTTATGCTTCACAATGTTTAGACTTGAGGAAGACAGTTAGTCAGGATTTCTCAAGTCTCCATGAGACAAGTAGATACAATGTAAGAACATTAGCAATAACACACTGGTGGGTCTTTCTCAGTCCATTGTGAAGCTGAAAATGGAAAAGGAAGCGAGAATCCAGAAGGCATGTAGATTAATTCTATTCTACTATCTGCATTTTTTTTGTAAGCAAAAGAATTGACTGTGACATTGGATCGCATAGTTGGAAGGCATTGTTTCATCGCCATTGTTACCATATAACAATCAGTATTTTTGCTTACAATAACAATAGAACTATACATACCTTCACTCCTTTGCCATTTTCAGCTTCTCAATGGATTGACAATGACCCACCAGGGGCTTATTGCTAATGTTGTTACATTGTGTATAATTGATTATCTCATTGGAGTCTTGGGTGTAGATGACTAACCGTCATCCCGAAGTCCAAGCCATGTGAAGCACAAAAGCGATGCATGTTATACCTCATTTATTTTGTGTATAACCTTTATCATGTCTGTCTCTCCCTTTACCTTCTACTCTATATATATATATATATATATATATATATATATATATATATATATATATATATATATATATATATATATATATATATATATATATATATATATATATAATTAGATGTTTAAAAATTGGAAACCTGACATTAAAAGACAATCGCAATTAATAGCATTGTTGATTATTTATTGTGTTTTTTTTTCTTTTTTGCCTCCACATGCAAGAATGAATAGAGTGAAGCCACCACCCCGTGAGCAGATAAACAAAACTTGAGGACAAAAATGTAAGCTCATTTATAGGAATATATCCGAAGTTATAGATCTCGAATGAAAATTGTAAAATGTAAAGTGTCTAAATGGATGACGCGCTGCATGGGCTCCCGCATGGTGCTTAATAATGTCCACTCTCAAGAACGAGCCATGGTACGGGCATCGGCACTCACCATCGGAAAAATACCAGAAATCATTTTTTCCACATTTTTTACTTTATATGTCGAGTTGCTCATTTTTCAGAAAGATTTGTGAGTGAAAGATCTAGACATGAGTTCTAGTGGGCCCACTATGACAAACCCATTCCCTACCCGAGAAAGAACTGCATAAAGTAAATGTGGTACCAGCCAAAAGTCAACAACACAAACAAGCTTTATCTTTGATCTCTTTTTTAAAAAAATTTTGATGAGTTGTTTAGCAATTGGAACATAAGTGTTAGCAAGTTGTAATTTTTAGAATAGATTCATGGAATACTAAACTAATTTTATGATACTGAACACACTTTATGGTTATTGTTTTACAGTAATTTTTCCATTTCACTTTGTTTTAATGGTGAAAGTGTGTTAAAGAGCTGTTTCATCTTTTAAGACATCCAAACATTCCCTTTTTATTATGTTCAATACACTTTGCTTAAAAATTGGTTTTTGAATGATGTGTTGCAAGGTTGGTGGGGAGTCATGGTCCCACCAAGGTCAATAAATGACTGAAAATTATTCAGCACTAGAATAGAATTAGGTCATGGGGTCGCCAAAAATAGTGTGTAGGAAGGGCTGTGGTAGGGTGATATTAAGACAAAGGTGTGGCTATGTATTATGAAACATAATTTTCTTTTTATCTAACACTATTTAAGTATTTAATGGTTCCAAATCACTCAATGATAAGAAGATATATGCCTTTTTTTGGCATTCTATGATGGACATACAACAACCTTAATTTTGCCAGCCCTAAACCAAGTTTACATTTTCTAAAAAGGGCACATGCAAAACATGAAATGCTCCTTTCTTGGTAGGAAACTAACTAAGCCTTAAAGAGGGCATTTGGTAACAAAAACACTCTTTGGAATGTCATAAAATAATGAGGTATGATGGTTGGTTTTAGCCATCTGATCTTTAGATTGAAAGCCTCGGATGTTGGCTTCTTTTTTTAATAATTTTTAACATCTTCTCTCTCCTCGATGTCTCCCTCCTTTCACAATTTTCTCAATCCGTTCCTCCATCCCTCATCCACAAGCACTGGCCACAGCCTCCCGCTCCTTCCGTAATTTTCCAGAGGACCTCTAAGCAATGGCCACAGCCTCCCTCTCCTTCCCTAATTTGCAGGAGGACCTCTTTTGTGTTAACAAAAGATACGTGGATTATTCCCACCATCTCCGCTGCCACCACCGGCGGCCCAGGAATTGGTGGAGTCTTCGAGGGCCCTCCCCCTACAGCTATTTCAAATCAGGGATGCCACTTAACACAGCTGGGAGGGAGGAAGAGGGAAGAAGGGAGGGAGGCATCAGGTTGAGAGAAAATGTTAAAAAAATAATAAAAAAAAGCTAGCATATGAGCCAAAAGATCGGATGGCTTAGATCAACTGTCATTTTGACAAATAAATGCCAGTCATGGTTCAACTTCTCTTTCTCCCTCTCTCTTTTTATACATATATATAGAGAGATATATATATATTATGCAAAAGAATCATCTTCCCTAAAAAACAGCTTATTGGAAACCTCATTTTATCTAACTGAATGCTCCATTGAAGGCTAAATAAATCATGGATCATTGTTTCCAGAAGTGAGAATTCATTTAAAGTGGACTTTGTGGCTTAAAATTTCATCTATTACCTCAAAATTTTTTTTCTTTTGGCATGCCAGAAAATATTGCATACGTCGCTTCTGAAAACAGGTAGCTCAATTGTGGATCCCATCTTATCCCTATCATAATGCAAAAACAACATTCATGGTATCTCCATACATGCCAATTAGATAATATTTGCAATACATCATCTCCAAAGAGGGTTTACACAATAGTGAGATAACATATGTTTGGTACAAGAACTCCCACATAAATAATCGTTGAAATCTAAGGGCAAAAGTTATATGATTTGCTTAAAAATAAATCTAATCTGAATCTAAATCCCATTACATATGTATGTATATTTGAATCCGAATTTGAACCAGACTTGATGCCAACTCTTATATAAGAAGTCGATTCAGTTTCCATATCCTGTATTAATTTTTTCATATCTGTTTTTGTCTAAAGCTTCAATGGGATTATACAATCCAAATAGGACATACATTGACATACTTACAGAGAATGAACCATGGAGATTGGCAAAGAAAATAACCGAACACATCAAAACTATTGAGGTAGCTTCACTCTCATTTTAAATACATCAATCCTTCTGCAACAAAACAAAAGTGCTAAAATGGTTCCCAAAAGTAACATGGCCTCACGTAAAACAGAGTTTTAGCGACCCGTCACTCTTGTCCAGAAGATAGTATGTAACCTATTCCATATTGAACTTTGAAACTGTTTAGTAGATCAATCTGGTGAAGTAATTCAGATCGCATGATTATGAATTTGATATCAAGTTTCATGATTGAATTACAATCTCAGTACTGATCCGGTTTTAGAAATACAGGATTTGAATCTAGGTCCGAATGTGATTATAAGAAGCACCTAAAAAATGGATTTAGGTAACTAAAAATGTAAAGTATACGATATATATTCAAGAAATTCAATAGCTTCTTTCTTGCATTAACTGAAATCCTAACGTTTATTCTTGAAAGAAACATGGAGTCCTTCATAGTACTATATGAATGTCCCTCTATTTTAAAGGCAGATAGATGTGTGTATTACCATTCTGATTGCCAAACAAGCCCTTGAGAAATGTTATGTCATCAAGATACTTTTTAAGATATACTTTACAATCTGCACACGAGTATAATGCATACTCTTATTTACTTTAAAATTGCAGAACTGAGATCAATTCACCACTTATGAGTCACCCAAAAATTTAGTTCACTTATTTGATCTTCAAGTTATTGATATGCTAATTAACTTAAATAAAAAGCTCTTGCTTGGGTGACACGAAAAAATGAAACAAATAGCAGCCTTAACTCATGAATTATAAGGTAAATGCCTACCTCGATTTTCATTATTGCAGACTTATCATATCCACTACAAACTAAGCCTGAATGATGTGATTGTGGTCGAACAAGATCTTGGATATATTTTTTGGTAGGCTTGTGCTGGTAAGGAATATGATGAATACTGGTTCAGTACTACCGAGGCAGAATGCTCATTAATTCATGCAGTCCTCCTTAAAGGGAAAACCCTAGTCATAAGATCATTGAAACATGTTGGGTGCTGAACTTAGTCCTGATTTTCCCAGCTAGGACACACTCACTCAAATCAGCAATTGAGTCAATCTGGCTGACTGATGATCCAGGAATGCCATTCATTTGCAAGATTAGCTCACTAACAGGTTTTTGAGCGACCCAAAAGTTCAAAAATTGGCTTATAATTGATCACATTTGGAAGTTTAAAGAATTAATCATGAGGTTTTTCTTAAACTAATATGACAAATGTTTATCTTCAACAAAGATATTGCAATGTTCAATGCGTCTTCAGGATTTCGCCGGCAACCATGCATTGGAAGATTTCTTTAAAAAATCATAGAGTTGTCCACACGGCAAAGACGGTGATGGGAACCATCAGTATTTCCCAATAAACAAGCAAGGACAATATCACAATGGAAGAATTTGATGGATATGGAATGGAACAGATGCATTGAGTTGGAGAGCTAGATGGAAATAGCTTAATTGTAGAGAATATCCTTGCGAAGGCTGAGGCTGGGGGGTTTAAGTCCCTCCTTCCGTTCCTCCATCTGAAGTTGGAAGGAGTGCTTCGAAAGCCAACCTTGTTAAAACTATTTTATTGGGCTATAAATTTCACCATGGCAATAGATTAGGGATCTGATTATGACTTAATCTCATGTGACGCTGATCAGTTTTGTTGATCGTATGATGAAGTTGAGTTTGGTGTGAAGGGAGACTAACGCCTTCGTATTCCTATTGGTGAAATCAATCAGCCTCATGCAGGGTGGCTGACATCTTCCTATTGTTGTCGGTGAAGTTGACAGATCTAAAGTTGGATTGATGTTGCATTAGGCAAGTAAATTTGAGAATCTTCATTTTAAGCTAAAGTTGGTAGACTTTCTCTAAGTTGAAGTTGGGCAGGCTAATTCTTATGTTGTATTGACGTTGGGCTAACACATTGGGCTTAATGTTCTTGTTTATCCATATTTATACTACAATTCTACAATTACAATTAGTACTTTTTCTTACAATTACAAAAGAATTATACATACCTTGTGAATTCTTGCTTCCTTTTCCATTTTCAGCTTTCCAATGGATTGAGAAAGACCCATCACTGTCTTACAGCTAATGTTCTTAGAATGTGTATAATTGCTTGTCTCATGGAATCACCAATTCTGTGCTTCAATATAATTACCTGGAGTAAGCGCTATGGCTTGTTTCCAATACTCAGCAGCTTGATCGAACCAAGCCTCTGCAATTTTTGAATCTCCCTGTCGAATGGCCTCTTCTCCCCGGTCAGAATAGGTGCAGCTGGCTAACCATCTTCCCAATGTCCACATCAAATGAAGCACAAAAGCCATGTTATACCTCACTTATTTTGCATATAACCTTATCATGTATGTCACTCTCTTTACATTCCACTAAGTCACCTTCTTGAGAAGAAAAAACATTATATATATACATATATACAAACATACATACATATATATATATACGTATGTATATGTATATTTATTCTGGCTTACTGCTCTAGCTAGTTTGCTAGTCCTTGTTAAATGTGTTCACGATTACTCTAAGTTCTTCAACAACACCACTCATCAAGGCTTAATTTTTCAGTCTTGCAATTTTATTATAATTTTGGTATTATCCTTTGTGAAATTTGACATATAATTAATATTCTATGGACTGTTTCAAATTTTGATATTAATTTTCTTATTTTATTCACATTATTTAATCATACGAATCTCATCTAAGCCCATTGATCATTCGTAAGATTTGCTCATCATCACTCAAAAGTTCAAGCTTGGGCCAGCGCATACTGATCCACATTCCACAATGTAAAGAATCAATCATGAAATTTTTCTTAAACCAAAGTACCCTAAAATTTATCTCTAACAGATTAAGAGATCACAATGTTAAATTACACCTTTGACAGTCTGCCGGCAGCCATGCATTGGAAGATTCCTTTAAAAAATTGTACAGTTGTCCACGCAGTATGGACAGTGAAGGGAACCGTTTCCATGTCCCAATCAATATGCAAGGGCAATATTTCTTTGGAAGAATTTGATGGGCATGGTCCCATGAAATGGAACAGAAGCATTACGTTGCTGCCAATTCATTGAACATACATTTTGATGATATAATGGCCGAAGCTAGCTATCTGTGATTGTTTTCAAGAAACTCCATTCCTTGGGAGAAAAGGAACGAGAGCAGATTGTTGTCCACAGACAAAATTTAAAGCTTATGAGCACAAGAGAGAGGAACATGAGGGACAGACGAAATAGGAAAAAGTTTGGTGAAAATAGACACACCCATACTACTGTCTCCCTCTCCTAAGGGAAGAAGTTGATGAAGAATGACGTGAGTTGCCCATTTACTACTCCAGAGCTAGAACCATATAACCCATTGTGCAAGTCAAGGGTTTATTGTCCAACTCTAATCTCTCAAATAAAGCACAAGCACATGTTAGGAAAACGTAGATACATGTACTCAAAATTTGGAAAATACAAATGGTAGGGGTAAATGATAAGTGGCCTTCAATTTTTGAAACCTAAAATTCTCATTCTTGTCATGGTTGCATCGAAAATGTCTACAACGATATTGAAACCTAAAATTGCCATTCTTGTTTTTCGTACATCAAAGTTTGAGATTTTTGACTCATGCGTATGATGTTGCCTGTAACGTTATTTTTTGATGTCTTTCTACTCACATATATTTTATCTATAAATTTGTTTGTTGAAGATGAACAAATCCAAGTATCATACAGAGTTTGCAAATGTATGGTAACAAGAGCAGAGCCAAGGGGGCCCGGAAGGGCCTTGTAATTTTTTTAAAAGAATTATTAGTACCACATGTTCAATGATTACAATTCATTTTCTACTTGATAAGAGATTATAAGTTTAAAAGTGATCCGAATTTAAATGAGGTACATGGCCTTTATGCTTCACCATGTTTAGACTTGAGTAAGACAGTTAGTCAGGATTACTCAAGCCACCATGAGACAAGTAGATACTATGTAAGAACATTAGCAATAACACATTGGTGGGTCTTTCTCAGTCCATTGTGAAGCTGAAAATGGAAAAGGAAGCTAGAATCCAGAAGGCAAGTAGATTAATTCTATTATACTATCTGCATTTTTTTGTAAGCAAAAGTATTGACTGTGACATGGGATCACATAGTTGGAAGGCATTGTTTCATCGCCATTGTTACCATGGAACAATCAGTATTTTTGCTTACAATTAAAATAGAACTACATATACATTCACTCCTTTCCCATTTTCAGCTTCTCAATGGATGGACAATGACCCACCAGTGGCTTATTGCTAATGTTGTTTCATTGTGTATAATTGGTAGTCCCATTGGAGTCTTGGGGGCAGTTGACTAACTGTCTTCCCGAAGTCCAAGCCAAGTGAAGCACAAAAGCCATGCATGTTATACCTCATTTATTTTGTGTATAATTTTTATCATGTCTGTCTCTCCCTTTACCTTATACTAAATCACCTTTTGAGAAGAAAATGCAGAATATATCTTACGTATATACATGTATAAATATATATATACACATAGATATATATATATATATATATATATATATATATATATATATATATATATATATATATATATATATATATATATATATATATATATATATATATATATATATATATATGTATATTTTTTCTAGCTAACCGCTCTAGCTAGTTTGCTTGTCCTTGTCAAATGTGTTCACGATTCCTCTAAGTTCCTAAGGGAAGAAGATGATGAAGAATGACGTGAGCTTCCCATTTACCTGCTGCCATGGGTAGAGATACTTATGCATATTGGTTCCAAATTTGAATAATTTGCTGCACCAGTGCTAGAACCATATAACCCATTGTGCAAGTCAAGGGTTTATTGGCCAACTCTAATCTCTCAAATAAAGCACAAGCACATGTTAGGAAAACTAAGATACACATACTCAAAATTTGGAAAATAGAAATGGTAGGGGTAAATGGTAAGTGGCCTTCGATTATTGAAACCTGAAATTGTTATTCTTGTCATGGTTGCATCGAAAATGTCTACAACAATATTGAAAACTAAAATTGCCATTCTTGTTTTTCATACATTAAAACTTGAGTTGTTTTACTCATGCATATGATGTCACAAGAAATGTTATTTTCCGATGTCTTTCTACTCACATATATTTTTTCTATAAATTTGTTTGCTGAAGCTGAACAAATACAAGTATCATACAGAGTTTGCAAATGTATGGAAGAAAGGGCAGAGCCAAGGGCCTTGTAATTTTTTAAAAGAAATATTAGTATTCCATGTTTAATGATTACAATTCGTTTTCTACTTGACAAGAGATTATAAATTTAAAAGTGGTGCTAATTTAAATGAGGTACATGGCCTTCATGCTTCACCAAGTTTAGACTTGAGGAAGACAGTTAGTCAGGATTACTCAACCCTCCATGAGACAAGTAGATACGATGTAAGAACATTAGCAATAACACACTGGTGGGTCTTTCTCAGTCCGTTGTGAAGCTGAAAATGGAAAAGGAAGCAAGAATCCAGAAGGCATGTAGATTAATTCTATTCTACTATCTGCATTTTTTGTAAGCAAAAGCACTGACTTTGACATGGGATCACATAGTTGGAAGGCATTGTTTCATCGCCATTGTTACCATGGAACAATCAGTACTTTTGCTTACAATTACAATAGAACTATACATACCTTCACTCATTTGCCTTTTTCAGCTTCTCAATGGATGGACAATGACCCACCAGTGGCTTATTGCAAATGTTGCTACATTGTGTATAATTGATTGTCTCATTAGAGTCTTGGGTGTAGATGACTAACCGTCTTCCCGAAGTCCAAGCCAAGTGAAGCACAAAAGCCATGCATGTTATTCCTCATTTATTTTGTGTGTAACCTTTATCATGTCTGTCTCTCCCTTTACCTTCTACTAAATCACCTTTTGAGAAGAAAATGCAAAATATATCTTACGTATATAAATATAAATATAAATATAAATAAATATATATATATATATATATATACAAATGTTTAAAAATTGGAAACATGACATTAAAAGACAATCGCAATTAATAGCATTGTTGATCATTTATTGTGTTTTTTTTTCTTTTTTGCCTCCACATACAAGAGTGAATAGAGTGAAGCCACCACCACGTGAGCAGATGTACAAAACTTGAGGACAAAAATGTAGGCTTATTTATAGGAATATATCTGAAGTCATAGATCTCAAATGAAAATTGTAACATTGTTTGCATCCCAAAATTTTCATTGGTTTTGGAGTGCTCCAGAAAAATAAGGTTTTGTTTTAAAATGGGAAAGAAAGGGACTCGCCCGTCGGTACGAGGATCGACCGTTCCTGGCGCCTTTACCGGGGGTAATCAACCCAAGGGCTATGTTTATCATTGATGCATTTCATTTTAACTTAAACATCATTTTAATTCTATATGCGGTGTAGAAAATATTGAAAGTTTGATGTTTCAAACTTTTGAAAAGACTCTTGAAGAGTTGCTTGAAAATGTGAAATATTTTGAGGAAAAAGTGGAATATCATTTGAAAA